>WBNM01021917.1:0-38560 GCA_013399055.1 Ramphastos sulfuratus | reverse complement strand
GGGGGGGGGGAAATGAGGTTTTTTTAGGTGGAAATGAACTTTACAGCAAAACCAGAAAATGTCCCCTTGAACTGATTTTATAGGCTAGAACACTGTTTGCTATTAGCTGTACGCCAGAAGCCTTTCCATCCTGTTACAGGATATAGAATCATAGAATCATAGAATCGTAGAATCATAAATGGTAAGGTTGGAAGGGACCATCTAGTTCCAACCCCCTGCCATAGGCAGGGACACCTCCCACTAGTACAGGTCACTCAAGGCCTCACCCATCCTGGCCTTGAACACCTCCAGGAACCTAGGATCTTTGTAGGGTCATCGTTAAAGATACTGTGAGACAAAAAAATTACGAAAAATAGTTTCTGCCTAAAGTGGGTTTGTCATTACTTAGAATTGGGTCTTGAAAACTTTACAAAGCTCACTGACATTTCCGTTGAAGTAGAAGTATTTCTTCTACTGAAACATGCCAAATTATTCAGAATATTTTTTGAAATATTTTTTGAACATTTTTTGAAAGCCTGAAGACAAGAGCAGAGATTTTAAATTTTCTTTTATTATGTTTGTTGCATTTGTTTCTCAATTATATTTGTTGTATTTGTTTCTCACTCTTGTTTCCACCATATTTGTGGTCAGTTTCCTTTATAAGTTTCTCGAGCTGACAATTTGCGTTATATTTAGCTGGTGCTGTAGAACATTAAGTGTAATATTTTTATTTTTATAGGATGCTTCCTGGGAATGGTAGCTCATTGTCTGTCCTTAGGAACACAAGGAACAATTAAAACATTATTTCTTTAGGGTTTTTGCCTTTATGTTAGTTTGAGAGGTTATTTCCTTATTTCCCTTCCTTTGAGTTTTCACTGTGTCTCTCTGGAAGTTGTGTCTACTTTAAATTTATAGTGTAAGCTGAATACACAAGTTGTTTTGTTTTATTTTTTCTTAATAGGTTATTTCAAACTTTTCCTGTAAGCTTGCAGAATTAAAAAAGAATTTATTTGCAACTCAACCCTCGTGGGCCGAAGTGAACTTACACAAATGCAAGGCAGAAGAAATACTCAGAGCAGCTGTATGGACCCTGTCTGAGATGGTGACTCAAGACCTTCAGTCCAGGAGGAGCTTTGCTCACAGTTCAGTTTGTGAGAGGCACGGCAGCCTGAGATGGTGATCCAAGACCTTCAGTCCAGGAGGTGCTTTGCCCACAGTTCAGTTTGTGAGAGGCACAGCAGTCTCCTGCAAAGCCCCACAGATATATTTTCTATCTGAAGGGGATTTTTTTTTTTCCTGACAGCAAAGAAACCAGTATGTTAAAAGTATGGATCTACGCTTAAGCATGCTCCTAATGGGAACNCACAGTTCAGTTTGTGAGAGGCACGGCAGCCTGAGATGGTGATCCAAGACCTTCAGTCCAGGAGGTGCTTTGCCCACAGTTCAGTTTGTGAGAGGCACAGCAGTCTCCTGCAAAGCCCCACAGATATATTTTCTATCTGAAGGGGATTTTTTTTTTTCCTGACAGCAAAGAAACCAGTATGTTAAAAGTATGGATCTACGCTTAAGCATGCTCCTAATGGGAACTTGTAGTAGTTTAAGACTTATTGGAAAATTCCAAACTGAGAAATTGGGACTTTCCCGAAAGCTCAGTGCAGAAGGTGAATCGAGGATTGGTTGTAAAATGAATAATAATAATACAGTCTATATTATTATTTAGTTTGCTAATTGGGCTAAAAAGCCAGTGCACACACAGTTCATTCTCTGCTTCACACTGCTCTCCTTATCTCTGTCCTAACCTTCTCACTGATACAAACCGACTGGGAGATAACAAGAGAAGGGTGGGAGAGGGAAGAGGGAGCAGGTCCAGTTGCTGGAAAACCTTCTGGGTTTGTCCAGGGGGAATTTTTGTGTTATTTCTCAATTGTAACTAATTGCAAATATTTGTGAATGTAGTTTGTACACATGCATTGTACTATGCTTGTAAATGTCAGTCTGCTGCAAATATATAGCTTCATTTGCTTCCAAGCCTTCTGAACTAGTCTGGTGATTTTATTTGGGGGTAAATTCAACTTACCACAGAACTGAAGCTAAAAAACTAGAGTAGCTGAACTGCTCATTTTTCAAATGTAACTATTCAGTGCTCTGCTAGTAAGATTTCAAATTACCTGAGATGTATTCATCCCTTTCTTTCTGTCTGATGTATTCAGTTTCTGTATGTCTCTACAGTCCAATTAGCTGAAGTATTCAGTGTCTTTATAAACTTCTGGCCCTGAGCAAAGCCTTCAACACTGTCCTGCATCACATCCTGGTCTCCAAGCTGGTGAGACATGGGTTTGATGGGTGGACCTCTAGATGGATAAAGAACTGGCTTGATGGCTGCACCCAAAGAGTGGCTGTCAATGGCTCCATGTCCAAGTGGAGGTCAGTGACAAGCAGAGTCCCTCAGGGATCAGTCTTGGGACCAGTCTTGTTCATCATCTTTGTTGGTGCCATTGTTGTGGGTTTAAAGAGCCAACAGAGTGAAGCNGGGTCAAAGCAATCCCGAGCACAAATACAAGCTGGGCAGAGACTGGCTGGAGAGCAGCCCTGAGGAGAGGGACTTGGTGGTACTGGTGTATGAGAGGCTCAACATGAGGCAGCAGTGGCCAAGGCAGCAGTGTGCCAACCAGAGCCTGGGCTGCATCAGGAGAAGTGTGGCCAGCAGCTAGAGGGAGATGATTCTCCCCCTCTATTCCACTCTGGTGAAAAACCACCTGGAGTACTGCATCCAGTTCTGGAGCCCCTGTTCCAAGAGGGATGTGGAGATGCTGGTGTCCAGTGAAGGGCCACCTGGATGCTCAGAGGGTTGGAGCACCTCTGCTATGAGGACAGACTGAAAGAGTTGGAGTTGTTCAGTCTGGAGAAGAAAAGGCTCCCAGGTGACCTTCTTGTGGCCCTGCACTATCTGAAGGGGGCCTACAGAAAAGCTGGGGAGGGACTTCTTAGGCTTCAGGTAGTGACAGGACTAGGGGGAATGGAGGAAAGCTGGAGGTGGGAAGATTCAGAGTGGCTGTGAGGAGGAAGTTCTTCAGCATGAGAGTGGTGAGAGCCTGGAATTGGTTTCTCAGGGAGGTGGTTGAGGGCCCATCCATGGAGGTGTTTAAGGCCAAGCTGGGCAAGTCTCTGGGCAGCCTTATCTAGGGTAGGGTGTCCCTGCTCATGGCAGGGCGGGTAGAACTACATGATCCTTGTGGTCCATTCCAAACCTACCTGATTCTATGGTTCTGTGATTCCAGAGAATATCATACAGTCTCTGAAGTCACTAGGTTGGTTAACTGTCAGTCAGCAACAGCTCCACTGAGGCTTATTTAGCTTAGCAACTTGGAGCAACTTGGACTACTAGAAGTTTGTTGTTGTTGTTGCTTTTAATGGAATGAGCTAAATATATATTTCATGTGGAAGCCCCTGCACCAGCTTGAAAAATGTGATTCATTTTCTTACAAACAGGAAATGTCAGTCATCAGATCTAGAAAGGTATCTTTCTATTTAAATAGGCTGTAAGTCCAATGCAAAGCACACCAAGTCTTGTATCAATCCTTGAGAAGTGCTAGTGAGAGCTGAATGCCAAAGAGCTTCCCAGGAGTGATGTTATGCTAATCGCTGTGGCAATCAGTTATTCATCACTCCTGTAGACACACAGTTTCCATTTACGCTAACAGGGTGGCTGATTGGATTTTTTTCATTAAATGGGCAGAGTCAAAACTGGGCTTATAAAATGCTGCTCAAGTTAATTAGTCAGTATATGTGTACTCAGGAGTGGAAAACTAAGTTTTAAAGTTATAAGCTACACCAGTCAAGTCTCCTTTTTTTTTTTTTTTTTTTTTTTTTTACATTATACCCAAATTAGGCTATTCAGCAAAAATGAGATAGTGAAAATGCTGCATTTTCATCTTGCCCGTTATCTGATGGTCTGGCAGTAAATGCGATGTTGTTACTCATAAAAGAGTAAAAATAGGTAATTTCTTTTGCTCTACTTTTTAACCTAAAACTCTCCTAGGCTCTGTGTCTAGATTAAAAAATGGCACAAGGATAGGAAGATCCCTAGTAGACTTTTGTGTCAGTTCTTTTGCATCCTTTAGTTGATTAGTTATATATGCAATCAGTGGTGGAAATGACAGGGTTTGATTTTGGAGGTCCACTTTCAACTTCAATTTCAGAGGTTTGAGAGTCAGTGTTTTATAGACACAGCAAAGATAATAGAAGAGAAAGTTGACTGAGAGGCCTGTTTAGGTTGGAGAAGGCTGTGGAGGTGTGCTGGTTTAAGGCTAATTGGAATATTTTAATAGAGAAAATTACGTTACAGGCTGTGAAAGGAAAACAATGGTGATGTCTACTTCACTCATAGGCTTGCTGAGATGTTTAGGAATAAGTACTCAAAACAAAAGATAAGCCACTTGGGCTTGTCGCAGTCTCAGTCGGGCTTGGGGCACTCTCTGGGGTACAGCATCTGCGACTGTTAGCAACTTCTGGCTTCTCCTCTCCGACAAATTAATTTCACTAATCACTTTTCTTCTAACTCCTCCTCTGGCCGATCCTCAAAACCTTGGGGTAAGGTATAGGGGTGGGGAGAAGGTGGAAAGGTGGTTGGGAGCCCCTCCTGGGGTCTCTGATTTCTGGGAGGGGTGTTGTGTTTCTGTATTACCTTTACTTTGTATATTTCTGTAAATATTCCTGCATATTGTGTATATATCTGCTTGTATATTGTGCTGAGCTGTAAATATAACTTCATCTAAAACTTCCAGCCGACTGAGTTCTAGTCTGGGTCATTTTACAAAGTGTGGGGGGGCATGTAACTCCCAAACCCACATCAGGGGGTATCTTATCAATGCTTTTATATTAGCATTGAACATATCTGCTGCCCTTCTCCCTCACTTTGTTTTGTGCAGGTCTTCTGGAGTATTTTGACATTATCTGCTGCTAATTACCCGAAATGGCTTAGTATTAGAGTTTTCAGATTTAGGTGTCCAGTTGAGATACAAGGTGGCCAGGTGATTTTTCACCTCACTTCTGAGCTCTGGCAGTATCGACCACAAAACAGACAGAAATCTTGGTGCTCCCTTTTCCTGGCTGGCATCCCTCCTCTTTAGCATCTTGCCAAGCGCCTTGGGAAAAGTTGTTATGGCACTACGGATCCTATTCTACTGAAATTCAATAAATTAATGTGAAGGATCAGGAGAATAGACCTCCAACACTCCCCACAGTCATCTGGAAGGAGAGGGTTGTGTGAGGCATGTAGTTTCATTCTGTGTTTGGTTTATTTGCTCATATCTAGAAGAAGAACTACTGGCTTTTGGGTCTTTTTCTCCCACATTTTTCTCACCTTTTTATTTTAGGTGTTTACAGGATCTTAACAGTTATGTGTTTTGACTAGGACAAAGAGTTTAGCAGCCATTTAAGAGCAGAAATGCCTCACCATGTCATTGTGGTTCATGCAGGGAAACGCTTTCTTGGTGGAGGGAAAGCAATAGCTGTGCCTTGAGGAAATAGAGTATATTTGCCAATATGCTGTCACACCAAGATTTAAGGTTCTGCAGATCTCCTGTGCTGAAGGACTTTCAGTGTTGTAGCTGCTGATAAATCAGAAATTTTCATTGTTTGGATCTAATAAAAAATGATCCAAAAGGAAAGACTCTGCCATTTTGCAAAGTAAACTTGAAGAGGTCCAGCAATATTCAAGCCATTTATGATCCAGAAATCTGATGATACTTTTGCCACTGCAAGCCTGTTTCTTATGGTGCACTAACACATTTCACAGTGCAACCTACCAGCCTCATCTCCTGCATGTGATAACCAAAGATTTTGTGAAAAGTATTAAAGACTGATACTTTCTTTTGGGGATAAGCAATGCAAATTTTTAAAAGAGGCATCTGTAGTGCTGCAGTGGGGCTGCCCAGGAACTTGTAGGGCAGAGTGAAATGCTACTTTTTTGTCTCTGTAATGGGAGCAGGAGAGACACTTAGTGTACCATCTATGATTTGAATGTCCAGGAAGGACATTGAAGGACATTGAAGTGTTGGAGCGGGTCCAGAGAAGGGCCACGAAGATGATCAGAGGGCTGCAGCAGCTCCGTTATGAGGACAGGCTGAGAGAGTTGGGGCTCTTCAGCCTGAAGAAGAGAAGGCTTTAAGGAGACCTTCTAGTAGCCTTCCAGTACCTGAACGGGGCCTACAGGAAGACTGGGGAGGGACTGTTGACAAGGTCTTGCAATGACAGGACAAGGGACAGTGGGTTTAAACTGGCAGAGGGGAGATTGAAACTGGATGTTAGGAGGAAGTTCTTTCCAGTGAGGGTGGTGAGAGACTGGCACAGGTTGGCCAGGGAGGTTGTGGCTGCTCCCTCCATGGAGGTGTTCAAGGCCAGGATGGAGGAGGCCTTGAGTGTCCTGTACTAGTGGGAGGTGTCCCTGCCTATGGCAGAGGGTTGGACCTTTGAGGTCACTTCCAACCTTACCATTCTATGATGATTCTATGATTTGTTTTTTCTTAATGCTTAGAATAAATGTAGTATAACCAGAAAACATCAACAATTTACTTTAGATCTGTGTTAGAGCTAGTAACAGGCTTACACATCACCTTTACTGATCATCTGACAGCCCAGGTAATACAATCTAGTGGTCATAGCAGAATGACCATCCACTGTTTTCACCTAAAGCAAGTGAAACTTGTCTGAACAAACACATATAAAGTGTCATAATCTAAAATAACTCTTTCCAAAATAATGACAGATTTGGGTGTAAATATAATAAGAAGAATGAGGGGTTGGGTTATACAAAGCTAAGCTAATAAGAAGAATGAGGGATTGGGTTATACAAAGCTAAGCAATTGAGCCAATACTGCTTTTTTAAGTCAGTGAGACACTCCACACAGTGAAGGTTTAAAGGAATATCAGGACTGCCTTGTTTTGCTATCCTGTCTTTAAAAGTCCCTTTCGTAGAAGACAAGAAATGATGTCATTATGAAATGGAAATACTTGCTTAGCCATGCATCAGAGCAATGCAGCTTAGAGTAAAATTGTACTTGCTAAAGCTTTGACACAGATATGCTGAAAATACTTCCAAGATCTTTTTATTCACACGTTTTCAGTTACTGAAAGGAAATTCATGCATTTCCCCATCTTATTTTCTTTATAAAAATAAAAATCTGCTGAATGTCTTTATTTGTGTTTCTGCCTTTGCTATTCATTTTGATAACTGTATCTTGCAGGGAGGCTCTTGTGTTCTTATTCTCTACCTCTTTTTTCGGATTGGTGAGTTAGAGCTTAAAAGTGGAAAAAAAGAATAGGGTATTTTTATCTAACCAGACATATCTATTTCATCATAGTAAAAGAGGCATCACAGATTTCTTAGTCAGTGTCTTCTGGTGACCAGGTATGTTTCCTGTGAAGGCTGCCTTGCTAAGCTAATAATCATCAGAAAAAAAGAGCACTGGTAGGAGGAATAACTTCATAGCTAAACACTTTGGCTGGTTTCCTTAAGCACCTGAACATGTAAGAAATAATGTGAATATTGAAATTGCTAGTATAGATTTTTCTTCGTTGCTTGTGAGTCTTTAATACACAGTCACTGTCTTGCTTGAAGTATGAAGAAGATGAACCACAATAAAGGGAAAGTCAGTGCTCAAGTCTGTCTTTACTAGAAGTATGAGAAAAGTCATAGAGCAAAATCAGGACCTGTGTGTCAGCGTGCTTAGAGAGACTATAATAACCTAAAGCCAACTAACCCAATGTAATGGAATGCTATTCATTTTCTTTCATCCCTGACATTGTTTTCCTCAAAAGCATATGAAGTAATTAGGAAGGAAAACGTCTTTCATCTTCAGAGGAACAAGGATGATGGCCATGAAAGGGCAGGACTGGGTTGCAGTTTGGTAGAAGTTCTGATAGAATATGGATTTTCAATATGCACAGTTCTCCATGTCAGCAAAACGAGGTCATTACGGTTTTCTGTGACATTCATAACTAATTTAATGGAAGTCCTGATATAATATGCTATTTAAACCGTATTCCCTTTTTAAATCGAAGTCTCAGTTCAAACAATAACTCTAGCAATCTATATTTATTTCCAGAATGGGCTTTTTGACTTTGTATTGAGTTGCAAAGTCATTTACCCCTATAGATATGCATCTCATAAGGAAGTGAGTGGCTGTTATTAAAAAGTCAGATGAAACTATATAAATAAATAATATTAGTTAGAATTGAATTANAGCCTGCCGCTCCAGCCTGAGAGATGACCCCTTTGCTGTACACAGCACCCAATCAGACTGCTCCAGTCTGTGAACCTGGATCCTGCTTCACCCAGGTGGCTGACCACTGCCATGACCTCCTGAGAACCACTGAGGGTTTGCCTCACATTTGTGTATCTTCTCCAAAAAACTTGCTCCATTTGAGCTACGCCAGCAGCAAAACCCCACCGCAACATCACCATGTGGAAAGCCACCACGTGGCTAGGACTGTATTNTTTTTTTTTTCCTCAGAAACATATGTGTATCTTTTGAAAGCTTTTTTTTTGGCTATGATTTATCACACAAACTATTTCAAACATAAAACAAAGCAACTAAACTTTTCAATTGAACATGAAATGACTACAGTGTACTTTTGTGCATGCACAGCCATGGAGTATTGGTGACCCTTAAAAGAACATTATATGAACCAGTCCTGTAAACCATACTCTATTTCAGCAGGATTTCCCTTGGTGNGTTTTACCAACCACATAATAGAATCTGTGTGTGTCAATTTTAATTAAGTTTGGGGAAATTTTCTTTATATATGTTTAATAAAATATTTAATAATTTTATATCGGCCTCATTACTTAAAACCCAGACTCAAACCCCTTCTTAACAGCTTCCTTACAAAGCACTTCTTTTAATGATTTAAATTTTTTTGGTGTGTTTTACACACAGGAGAGCTTTTATGTGTGAAGCTATTTTCACAGTTTTGTTAGTTATAGTTTCATGCTGAGAGTTACCTCCTTTCTACACCTTTCAGTTATTTAATTGTAAAAGTACTATCTACCCAGGGAAGCCAATGCACATGTGAAATTAGAATGATGCCAAAAATAATTTGATTTCAATGGCAGCGTTATCTACATTGACTCTTGCAAATGTATAATTTTCTTCCTTAAAGTGATGCAATGAAATCACAGAATCACAGAAGGTTACGGGCTGAAAGGAGTCTCAAAAGATCATCCAGTCCAACCCCGCCCTGCAAGAGCAGGATCACCTATACCAGATCACACAGGAAGGCATCCAGATGGGTCTTGATTATCTCCAGAGAGGGAGAATCTACAACCCACTCTGGGCAACCTGTTTGAGGGTTCCATCATCCTCACAGCGAAAAAATTCTTCCTCATGTTTCCATGGAACTTCCTATACCTCAACTTCCACCCATTGCCTCTTGTTCTGTCATTGAGCATCAGCCAGAAGAGTCTGGCTCCATCCTCCTGGCGCTCACACTTTACATATTTGTAAATATTAATGAGGTCAAATTAAAAGTTAAAAGATTGTTGCTGCTGGAATAAAAAACATTTGTGTCACACCGTCCTCTACAAATAAAATTCAGGAGCCGACAGGAGATAAGATAAAAGTCAATAAAAAGAGAATTATTTATTAAAAAGATCTAATGTTACAAGAACATTACACAGGAACTATTATATTACTGTGTCTTCCACATCGTATATACCATTATATATAGCATATATACAGATTGTATACAACATATTTAACATTTTCATATGGGCCATGACAATATCTTTCTCTTGGTCTGTAAAAGAAAGTTTCCTTCTAATTATTTTTTTTTTTCCAAACAGGTCTTGTGTCATTATACAAAAATACAGCCTCCTCAGTGACGCTAGACTGCACTACAATCTCTTACATGAAAAAGAAAAGAGCTTTCCTTTGCAACTGAAAAATAGTATGTCATGAGAAGGAAACATCTTCTACTACAAAGTAACAGTTAGGTAATACATTGGTACTTAAACATTTAAAACATGTTTATTAATATATTTAAGATGCAAAATACATATTCTGTTCATGTTGAATATAAAACATAACCCTTTTTGTCCCTGCAATGCAACTACATTACACGATGGTATCTTCAGTATTTCTATCTGTGTCTTGATGCTGGAGATCAATATATCTCTAGATGCAGCTGTATCTCATCAGACTTTAATTCTTCTTATAAAGCATAGGCATTTATTGTACTCAGAAAGTTGCTTAATCAAAACACCACCAGCAGTGACTTGAATATTCTGAAATAAACCACATTGGCAAGCAACTGTATAAAAAGTAGAGGAGATTTTTCTTAACTAGTTTATAAAATAGCCATTTGGGGTTTTGGTTAATCACTTTATTCTTCTCTACCTTCTTAACCTTTTGAAAAACTTGCTAACACAAGTTCTCTGCACAGTAGCAATGCTGCTGCTCTAAGAACAAAACCAGATAGCTGTTTTCTTTGGCTTTGCTCTATCAGCAAGGTACCTTCCACCTTCCTTTCTTTAATCTCAAGTGCTATTCTAGAGGCAGAGATATGGAAGGTATCTGCAGTCTATGCTTGGCTAACTATCCTACCTTTGTTTTCCTAGCAACATGGTGATTAAGTAAATTTAAGACATTTAAAAAAAAAATCAGTAATAAAGATTTGAGTTGAATCATCTCTGAAAAATTATACTGATAAAATATCCAAAAGAAAAAGAAATTATTTAGTCATCAGTCAGCTTTTTACCTAACCGAGGACTCGATCTGAGTTGTGCTTTCTGGGCTACTGTTTTGAAGTACTCGAGTTAGAGTGTACCAGCTAACTGCCAAGTGTGATTTCGCTAGTGAGCTGGCAAAGTAATAGCATTTTAGACTCAGAACCCATCACCCAAAATGAATTTGCTCCAAAACGTTTAGAGGGATGGACAGCTAGCAGAACTATTCTACTAGGACTTGCTTGTTAAACTCTTTTCCTTGATTTTACCCAGGCAAGGGAATGTTCATTCTAGTCATGATCCCTAGAGACCTGGGGATCATTTTGATTCAGATGCCAACATGTGGAAAGGCATTCCAATGAAGAAAAATTGTCTAAATTGTTCATTGAGTGAAAAATTATTTGGTACAGCAAAAAAGTGGGAGTTAAAACTGCTAGCACACAGTCCATACAAGAATAATCTCTAGTGAGCTATAGAAATAGAGCCAATTAGCTAAATAACAAGAATGATCTTCATTAGCACTTATCCAAGTAGTTTTTTTTCAGACACAACATTCTCCAAAATATATCCTACTGGAGTCTGTATATATGTGAATGATTACCTTCCAAAAAATGTTAATATTCTCTCCATAATATGTTTTCATATATACTTCAACTCGATTACCAAATATATAAAGCATAGAATTTTACTAAAAATGGACTCAGAGGAAAAAAACATAGTTACAGCTGAGAAGTGGTTGGGAAAATGTAGGTTTATCTCCTTTCATTGTTTTATTTGTCTACTTAGCAGCCTAATGTGTTTAAATGCCCAGTGGAGTTTTCATTCTGATATGCATAAGGAATTGATTTTTTTAATTTGCTTTTGAAAGTAAACATTTGATTCCTTTGACATTAATTCATGTGTCATTTGATAAAAAAAAATTGTTTCCTTTTAAGTTTGTGTTTAATCATTTTTCATTTACCTTGCAATAAATTGGCTTTTCTACTTCATTTTGCCACTTTTGAGAGTGCTGTCTAGTATTTTCTTGACAATTCTTTTGCTAATTAAACAAGTACTCCTATGTTTTCAGAACAGATTCTCTGTGCTTTTGCAGTGGGCTGTATATATAAGCAATATTTTTCTCTCTTGTCATTAGGAACAGCCAGTCATAGAGGATCCAAGAAAAGTATTTGACAAAGCTGTATCAGGCTTCATTCTGTATTTAAAAAAGGGTCTTTTTTTCAAAACCAAACAGATGTACTGTACTAGACACCACTGTTTAAACACCTAATGATACATGACTGGGGTCACCAAAATTGAGTATCTTAAAAAAACTAAAGTACTTTTGACAGAAATTACCTTTGCTTACAAAAGTTTATTACATACAATCTGCATATTTTTGGGCCAAGAAGTGTCCCTTCCCCAGAGGACTTTTACAAATAATGAAGAGAAGAAAACCTGATGAATTATTGACCTTCTGTCCAACACTCCTCTAAGTGCACCACAGGCATTTCTATGGGTCTTTAAGAATTAGCTTGTGTTTCCAGTTTATCCACAGACATGAAACTCCATCCCTTGGTGTCACCAAGCTAAAGCAAACAAATAACAACAACAACAAAGACTGCAGTCTTCACCAGGAGGTTGAAGGAACCATTAAAGCCAAGAGCAATGTTACAGATGACGAGGAAGTGGAAAACACATGTAAAGTGGACTGAGCACTTGTTACTTTCCCTCCTGAAATGCAAAGCAGAGCAATTAATAAACAAATGATACAAAAGGCTCTCAGTACATTTAGGTACTAATTTTTCCCAAAGCTTGTGTTCTATTATGCTCAGCAAATGCCAAACTTTGAGGGTATTGATTACCTTGCGAGACCTGCAAAATAGCCTCCCTACCCTACACGGACATAAAGAAACTTGGGACCTTGTGATGTTATCTACACCAGCTCACATTCTTAATCTTCATATTCAAGTCTGCAAATAACCAGGAAATTCCAAAAGGTTACATGATCTTATGCTTTAATCCTCAAAAAGAATAAGGCTTCAGAAGATGCCCTGAGTCACGATCACAAATATTCTTCTTGGAAGAAGGAGCGAAAGGTAGCCTTTGATCCTGATGCTTTTCAAGAGGAAATAGTGGTCTTTTGCCCAGTAGCCCACTAATATTTATAGATCACAGCAGTCCCTTAAAAATCCAGGCAAAGGCAAAATGTGCTAGGGGCTGGTGAGAGCAACAGGTCACAGGATGAGAAAGGAGCCAGGTAAGGTTTGTTTGGGCCACAGATGCTGTAAGTGGAACTCTCTTTGTGCTCTTTGTACATAGTCTAATTAAAAAACATCAGGATAGAGGGAATGAAAAGTCTTTGTGGCCTAGGTTATGGCTCAAAAGATGCAGGAGACAAATAGTCTGTTGAGTGGGGACTAATGTCTTCTGAATTCTAATGATAGGACTGTATTTTGTACCTGGACTAGAGCTGAAATTTTAGGACTAGATTGAAGTTTCAGGGTTTTGGATAGTACTCTTTCAGGACTAAAAAGCAATGTTTAGTTGGCTTTGGAAGTGTCAGCAGAAAGTTGGAATTAAGATGCCTTTTTTTGTGTGTTCAGGCAAAAAGACAGTGCTATTTTCTGATTGTTCTTGCCACTAGCACTTCCATTACTTACTTACCTGTGTAATATTGATACTTTAAACTTTTTCAATACATTGTAGTAACTGAGGAAACAGAAGCTAGGCATCATAATTTACTTCCTGATAATACAATAATACTGTAATAAGTTAATGATTTTATAAAATAATAACTACTCAAGTAAGTCAATGGAAACTACTGAGAAATTCAAGGTTATTCTAAAGCAGGCACGTATGCAGGGTTCAGCTATCCAAATGCACAATGTTTCAGTTGTTAGGTAGTACACCTTGGGCTGGTGGTCCAGAATAATGTGCATATCCTGTGTGTCCCACCTCAGATCTGACAGCTCTCTGCAAATGTTTGGGATATTTTATTACATCTCAGATGTCCTTATGTGTCTTATGTCTGAATTTGGAAGATCAGCTGAACTGCTGTCCAGGCTTCACTGTTGGTCTGTATGTATTAGCTGACTTTAATGGGGAGATCACCTGATGCACATAGAGACATCTACAGCTTAATTAGGTTTTCAGATGTTATCCTAGAAAGTGGAAGATTTCCTGTAAATCCTCTGTTTGGTTCACCAGCCCTACTTAGATGTCTCAACCATCTCAAATGTATCTGTTAACATCTTTACTAGCACTGTTTGATTTGCCACATGGACAGTGGGTTTGAGTGCACTCTCTTCAAGTTTGATGACGACACCAAACTGTGTGATGTGGTCAACAGGCTGGAGGGAAGGGATGCAATTCAGATGGACTTGAAAAGACTTGTCCATGCAGTCCACATGAAGTTCAACAAGGCCAAGTGCAAGGTCCTGTGCATGAGTTGGGGCAATCTCAAGCACAAACGCAGGCTGTGAGGAGAATGGATTGAGGGCAATCTTACTGAGGAGGACTTCAGGATATTGACTGATGAGAAGCTCAACATGACCTAATAATGTGTACACACAGCTCAGAAAGCCAACCATATTCTGGGCTGCAACAACAAAAAAAAATGTTATTAGCAGGTCAAGATAGGTGATTCTTCCCCTCTGATCTGGTAAGATCTCATCTGAAATACTATGTTTAACTGAGGCCTTCCACATAAAAATAATATGGACTTGTTGGAGCAGATCCAGAGGAGTGCCACAAAGATAATCAGGGGGCTGGGGCACCTCCTCTATGAGGACAGACTGAGAGAGCTGGAATAGTAGGAGAAGAGAATGCTCCGTGGACATTTTATAGCAGACTTTCAGTACCTAAAGGGAGCCTACAGAAAAGCTGGAGAGGGGCATTTGATAAAAGGGCTTGCTGTGACAGGACAAGAGCTAATGGTTTTAAACTGAAAGAGGGTAGATTTAGATTAGATACAAGGAAGAAGCTCTTCAATGTGGGTTTGGTGAGAAACTGAAACAGGCTGCCCAGAGAGGTTGTGGATGCCCCCTTCATGGAAATGTTCAAGGCCAGATTGAAAGTGGGTTTGAGCAGCCTTGTCTAGTGGAAGATGTCTCTGTCCATGGCAGGGGCAGTTGGAACTGCATGGAACTTCAAGGTCCTTTCCAACCCAAATCTATGATTCTATGAAATGGTATTAAATATCTCTCTTTGAGCATGTAACTGAAGACTGATTAATGATTTTATCCAACAGCTACAGAATTATGTATAAAACATATATTTTATTCAGGTAGAGAATAAGAAGAAATCACCACTTTTACAAAGAGAGTTGTAATCTTACCTGAAAAAGATGGAACTCTGATCTGGGGACTTGCAGTACCATCACCTCCTTCACTGACTGCACAGACCTCAATGATGTAAACACCAACATCAGGAAGTAGGACCACTGCAGAGGTTTTCTGTGTTTCTATAACTTGACTGTTGCTCTGGCCTTCTTGCCTAAATAATACCTGTGATCAATAAAGTAGGCAGGAGTTATAGTGGCCATTCATGCTATGCACTGGACATTCTGTGTAGACAACACAGTCACTGAAATGTTAACTGTTTCATGCTTTCATTAAGATTTTTTTCACATTACATTAGAACAAGATATGTGCTTTTACCGTTCTTCTTCCCTAATGGTTTCAAACATCAATAGTAAAGCAAAGTAATGAGTATGAAAGGACATCGATTATGATCCAGAGTAAAGATGTATCATTTGCCCTCTCTAGCACAAGGTGTTACACAACTTTTTCTCCAAAATTTCTTCAGAATGCATTTTGTGTTCTGTTTGGTTAAGATTCTTGTCCCTAAATTCATGTAGATATTAATATTTTTTACTTTAGAACACAGCTTCAAATGTAAAGAAAATGCCTTAAATAATGCCCCTGCTGTTTACCTTAGTTGGCTAAGTCAGATGAGAACAGGTCAGATCTGTCCCCACATCTCCTGTGAGTAAATGTTTAGTGCATGAAAGGAGAGCAAGTAATTACATAGTTGCCTTTTTGGTACTTCTGTGTAAGAGTTTCTGTCCCCAGACAACACAGAAAAGATCAGAAAGGTATAAGAACCCAAAGTAGCCAACTTAACTTTTTCAGAATCTCCACTATTCTGATTAAGGTTACATCAGTTTCTGGTTTATTCGAACCATTTTATACATTCTTGGTGATGTTTCCCAAGAGTTACTCTGTATTTTACTCTTTAAAATTTCAAAACTTTAAATGCCAGATATTACCATTACTGATTGTTGAACACCACCAACATGATCACAAACCAAACAGAACTATTTGTGTTTCTGCTTCATAAAAATATTAATTTTAATGTCATTTTAAGAGGCCTCATTCTTTTGCATTTCTCTAAATCCTTCTGCAAACACAGATAAATTGAAGTGTTAGTAGCAATTTCATTGCAGGCTGGTTGTGTTATTTGCCACTTCTGAGCCAAACATGAACTGACCCCCTAAGATAGAGCCTACTCAGCTTATATCAGTAGTTGAAAATCACAGCACAGACGATGTTGGAACATTTTGCCCTTTTTGATTCTCATAGTGAAAACATTGTAGACAGTCTGTGTAGCATATTTTACTTACACAAAAAAGAAAAGGGAAAAAATCAACAAGGAAAATGAGTTTGGAGAAAGGTAAGCAAGAAAACACTGACCTTGTAACCCATTACATCAGATTCATTAGCTAGAGGTCTGACTGGCTCCCATCCAAGGGACACATGAGAACCATCCTGTATCCACATGATGTTTCTTGGTGCTTGGCTGGGAGCTGTGAATTAAGAATACATAAATGTATTTTTTAAAAATAGTTTATTTAAAACAAAAAGAAAAGTATTTAAATATTTTATGACATTTACAACTGATTGTGTAAGTAAACTCCCAACTGTAGCTTTTTTTTTTTTCATCAGAACTGTCATTTCTTGTGATGTATTTACTCAGCCCACTCCATAAGGTCCACGGACCTTATGAACTTGAACTCATTTCTCTTCCATTCTTTGCCAAAATTGTGACTAGAAAGATAATCTTTGTTATGAATGCAAGGTTATAAGAATTCATATCTAAATATCAAAACTATGCATGATTCCTGATTATTGTACACTTTTATTACAGGAAAACCACAAAGGACGGAGGTTTCCCTCTGACTTGTCCCTTTGAGTACTGAGATGACTTACGGGACTTCTTGGTTGCTGCACGCACAGCAGTGCTAGGTGGTCCATACCCTGCAGCGTTGTATGCCCTTACTGTTAGGTGATACAATGTATTTCCTTCTAATCCTGTCAGGAGAATGGATGACTCATTTCCCTCAGTTTTGACCTTTTCTGCTGCTTCTTCCTGCTCCATGTCTTTCCAGTAGCCAATCTGCCAAGAAGTGAGCAAAGGAAAGGATTAATACAGGCACTAGGAAAACCGCACCTCCAGAAGCTCACAACTGTAACTCCGTTCAGCACAAGGGCTAAAACTGCCTGCTCCTCAACACAAAAGAGAGGGAAAGAGCAACACACACAACTCAGGGCTGAGATAAAGAGGTAAGAGTTTAATGTAACATATCATAAGCACAGTGTATAATTACCTTAGCTAATAAGTTAACTAATCTCAAAATACACGATTACCTTAGCTTAGCCTATTTGCAGAAGTGCAGTGAAATACAAGGAAAAAAACAAAGACCATAAACCAGAAAACCAAACCTAGAAGCTACCAGACTCCCACTCTTTCCACTGCTATGCCTGTGGACAAAAAAAAAACCAAACAAAAACCACAACAAAAAAACCCACCCAAGAAGCCAGACGCAGCAATCAGAACAAGAAGCCCTTCCATGTTGCAATCTGAAGTTCAAGCCCCATAATAACTTTGCTCAAGTTAGCACTTTCATTTTTGCAGCTGGCATGAATAACAGCAGCGGGTTCAACTCAATCCATGACACCTGTGTAGGGTTTTTTACCCATTTCTGCCTTTTATCTGATTACAAAGCCCTTTATTTAAGATAAGGTTGGGACATTTGAAATCTATGTTGGGATTTGCAGCCTAACCTCAGAGACAAATAATGCTCACTTCTCCAAAACGGCAAGACTCAGAATATGGCAGTGTTACCTGAAGCATATTGAATTGAATTGCTGTCTACCCACACATGCACACAGACACATGCACACAGATACACAAAGTAACTATAAGATGGAAGATCAGAGGATGGACATTGTCAGGGCATCGAGAGTACTTCAGAGAAGTCGAGAGCTCATCCTCTGGTATGTCATCAGAATATCTACCTTTGCCTTGGAAAGATCTGATCACATAAGAACTGTTGTGAGCAATAGTCTCTTTCTGGTCCTGTGCAACTCAGAACCATGAGATTTCTTATAAATGTAGGGAATAAGAAATGACAGAACACTGAAGGAAATATTTCATTCCTCTCAAAAATTTAATATGAAGAAAAAGAAGGAAGTGTATTTAGTTCTTCAGACTGGATGTGAGGAGGAAGTTCTTCAGTGTGAGAGTGGTGAGAACCCGGAATGGGTTGCTGAGGGAGGCGGTTGAGGCCCCATCCCTGGAGGTGTTTAAGGCCAGGTTGGATGAGGCTGTGGGCAGCCTGATCTAGGGTAGGGTGTCCCTGCCCATGGCAGGGGGTTGGAACTAGATGATCCTTGTGGTCCCTTCCAACCCTGACTGATTCTATGATTCTTAAAGATAAATGTGTTTCCATTATGTGACATTTTGAGAGCATGTTTATGCCCCTTCCCTTTCAGACATGAAACCCCTTAAAATGATCTTTGGTGGTTCTTAGTCCATATTTCTGTTACCTGCACAGAATTTATCATCCTTTCAAAGAGGTTATAGAGCTGAGCCAGGAATATGACTAGTTTCTTTCTTCAGAGACCAAGTATTTGCAGGGCATAACTGGAAAAAAAGCAATACTGTTTCTTTTTAATGTACCTACACAAGCAAAGTAATTCCCATGGGATCCTATTTTCCCTAATAGGGGATGTCACTAATGTGCCATTCAAAGACCTGTATTTGGCTTACCATTATTCATGCTAAGACCTGCTTGCATTGATTGCACATTTTGACCTTTTCTGTGAAGTTGGTTATTTCATAATAAGTTATTCATATTACATCTGGATAACTTATCTTCTGAGAAAAAGGTCATGGACAATGCGGCGCTCTCGTGAGTGTATACCAGAAAATGGTGAACCAAAAAACCCCAAAGGTTCATAGGAAAATAAGACCAAAGAGTACAATGCTGACCTTTTATAATTGCACTAGGATTACCATTTAATAAAATGAAGAAATCTAGATAGGCCTGGCTGCAAAAATTTACATTTGAAGTCATATCTTCAACAAAATGGCTGTGTTAGCTTTGGTTGAGGGTATATGTTTGAGCCAACTCAAAGTCTACTCTTTCAATTGTAAAATTAAAGCAAATATATCTTTTTGTGTGACCATATTAGCTCATGTTAAAATGCTGTTGCTTTCATTGTTGATTATAGCTCAGGTAGTAAATATATCTGTAATCAACACTTGCTGAAATAAGTCTGACCCACTGAGGTATGCAGCTAGTTGAATGCTTGACCAACACTGTTAGTATCTGAAGTAACACCTCCTCACAGCCTTTCCGGTAAGAGGAAAGAATCGGCAACTGTTTATTCACACACTGAGACTGAATCACCAATGCTTATTTTCTCCTGGGCAGTCAGGCTCCTTTCATTTTACTTGCAATGTGCTACAGTGATGCAACCAAATGGTACTAAGCAGTGTATGAACAGGTAGGTAGTGAGAGACAGCATATGTCCTGGGGACCCTATCACCCAGCTTTGAGGTCTGTTGAAGGTCCAGCAGGGAAAGGATCAGAAAAGAAAAGTGACTTCCCTAAGGTTGCACAGGTGGAAGGTGTGGAAATGCAACTGAAGTAGTGAAATCCTGGATCTAGACAGCCAGGAGCAAAATTATAAGTAGCTCAATAGGTCTCATTGTTTATTCACAGGGCACACCACATCTCATGTCAATGCAATGTACAAAGCAATAGATAGCCCCCAGCTTTTGCACTGAAAAAAAAAATTACAGCATGAAGAGGCTGTGAAAAACTGACTTCCCAAATATTGGTGTCAGGACTACACAGATATGAAAATCTGATGAATGTGGAAGAAAGCTAGAAGCATAAGTAAGCCCTTTTGATATTTTTCATGTGTTTGGAAATCTCTTCACCACTGCTTATATGGCATTATCCATTTGAATACTAATTATCATCTGCACATGGTAAGGCTGCCAAAGTAGCCATGACAGGCATGCCACTAGTTCTGTTGCACCACATGGCAAAGGTGTTCCTCCTTTGCAAGGGAGTGCTCTTGGTGGAATTAAGACACTGTACTAAGCACCAAAATAATGAAATGCAATCTGAAAATGCTTCCATTTCAGTTTCTCCTGTGTTTCAAAGCCCTCTCTGTTTTTAAAATTATCCCTAAAGATTTACCAGTGAGTTTGGATTTTGATCTCAAAATAGAGTTATCTTCTTTTGCAATGCACACACGCATTTGTGTGCCAAAGCAGATATAGAACAAACTGGTTATAATAGAAGAGAACACCAGTGGGTGTTGACTGAAGTCAGTGGTGGGGGGATTTTAATTGAAATCAAGATACTGCTAATGTCTGAAGGTGCTGGATGTAATTCTTAAAACAGAGGGCTTGTTTATTTACTATTCTATGTGGTTCAGAAGGGATTTACCACACTTGGATTTTCATGAATAATTACTCTGATACAGCACGAAACATAAGTAAAAAAAAGAGTGTAGCTCATATGTGAAAAACGAAAGAAAAATGGAAGAAAAAAACCCATTTGGTCTGTTTGATGCATTATTGTTTGTCAGGTTTTAAATTTTTACTGGGCTTCCTGTTGCTTCTTATTTAGCCAAAGAATAGCAAGCTTTNCTTCGTGAGTTCACTGCACAGCCAGCGTGACATCGTGCCAAGACTGCATGTGGCATTGCATCCTGCCTACACCTGAAAGCCTCCTGCCAAGATGGGAAGTCCTGGAGATACACAGATCATCCAGAGAGTCAAGACCAGGTCAGAGGTTGTCTGCCTCCCTTTTCCCAGCACCCAGCAACAAGGGAAGAATCAGAAGTCTCAGTGGCTGACAAGACAGTAACAGAATTCCCTGAAAGCGTTTGGGTACTGTCTGAAGTTGTAGCCAGCCCTGCCAGTCAGGAAATATTTTGTGAGTAAATCCTTAAAGCCTCTTGTAAGTCACCATTGCCTTCTACCATAAGCAGAAAGGAGCTCCTTGAGTCCATCTAGTGGGCAAGCAGTGTATTGATAGCAAGAGGTATATTGACCACAGGAACCCTGTCTTCCACTTCAACTGAGTTCAATTAATGTTATATAATATTGCTATTTTTTTCTAGATCCTGTGTTATTACCTGTAAAAAGTTTCCATGACTGTGTGAGGAATCAATTATTATTAAAATTAGTGGTTGGGGTGGTGAGAGTTCTGAATATTGAATATTAATAAGCATTATTAATCTTTACAAATCATATCTCACATCAATTAATTACCCCTCCATAACAGCTTTGATACCTGATTCTCAGAAGCCCATGGCTTTGAGCTGTAGGGAAAGCAATAGTGATATTTAACCAGTGGAACAGAGGACATGCAGGAACATACAATCTGCATTGTCTTGATGGTGGGCTGATCAATCATTAAAAGTAAATAATAACATTAAAAAAAATTCTGTCTAAATTTTTCTATCGCTATTGCTTACAGATAACTTTCTTGAAATTTTATGTTAAAAGATATCTTTATTAATGCTACTTCCCCCTCCCCCCCTCAACTGGTTTCTATGTAAATTAATCAGATCTCATTGCAGCCCCTTTCCTCTAAATTCAGTAAAGTCAGAGTAGTTGTCTAGATACTTTTGACCATTGAGAATTAAAGTAACAAATCAGACATATCAAATAAGAGCCTAAATAAGGGAGGATGAATTGAAGTGAGCAAAACAAACATCTCTAACTATTTACCAATATCACCAGTATCAGCATTACTGAAAATAAACTTGAAACAACCTGAGAGTATGGAAAGTGTCAGAGAAGAAAGAGCAGTGAAATGAAGGAACTGCTGCTAGGCCTGGTCACCCCTGAGTCTTCTCTTCTCCAGGCTGCACACCCCCAGCTCCCTCAGCCACTCCTCACAGGGCTGTGCTCCAGACCCCTCACCAGCTTCGTTGCCCTTCTCTGGACACCTTCCAGTACCTCAACATGTCTCTTGAATTGAGGGGCCCAGAACTGGACACAGCACTCAAGGTGTGGCCTGACCAGTGCTGAGTCCAGAGGCAGAATAACCTCCCTTGTCCTGCTGGCCACACTGTTCCTGATCCAGGCCAGGACACCATTGGCTCTCCTGGTCACCTGGGCACACTGCTGGCTCATGTTCAGCTATTCTCTACCAACACCCACAGGTTCCTCTTTGCCTGGCTGCTCTCCAGGCACTCTGTCTCCAGCCTGTAGCATTGCTTGGGGTTGTTGTGGCCAAAGTGTAGAACTCTGCACTTAGCCTTGTTAAATCTCATCCCATTGGCCTCTGCCCACCCATCCAGCCTGTCCAGGTCCCTCTGCAGCACCCTCCTACCCTCCAACAGATCCACATCTGCTCCTAACTTGGATCTGCAAACTTACTGATGCTGGACTCAATCCCCTGGTCCAGATCATCAGTAAAGATATTGAAGAGCACCATGTCCAGCACTGAACCCTGGGGGACACCACTAGTGACTGTCAACTGGTGTAACCACTCTTCAGAACCAAGTTAGAAGTTCCTGCAAAAAGGTCAATCATCCTCAGTGCTACCCTTACCCCCCAAAAAACCCTGCTGAGTGAAAAGAAGAAAAAAACACTCTTTATTACTCCTTTCAGCACTGCTTTCCTATGAACTTATTGTCTTCAGGATTTTAAGAGGATTTGAATGAGCATACAGGTAACTTTTTAGGGGAAACTAATTCATATATAAAACTTCTTAATTGCTAATTTTGTAGTTTTGAAAACTCATTCATTTGTTTCCCAATGATCTGGTAACTTGGTATTCTGGCTGGTGAAACACCAGTTCCTCTTTTTTCTATCTTTCTTTACCAGCCCATGGTAGAAACATTCATGTGCTCTTTAGAAATTACTTCAAGGTACACTTAATTAAATTAAAAAAAAAAAAAATTTAAAAAAAAAAAAAAAGGAAATGTCCAGTATCATGTAGACATCATTACAGTCCACTGTAAAACCAGACAAAATACATCTAAGAAACAGCAAAAACTTGCATATTTTTCTTTGAAAAGTCAGAATGATGTAAACAATTAATTATGTCAAGAAATCCTAATCTCCTCTGAAAATGACATCTGGAATCTTCTATCTTTTAGATCTTATTTTTTTGTTGCTAGTTGATCTTTTGATTGGATTAGTCAAGCTCTTATGCTCAAGAGGAATTTCAGTGGAAAAGACATGAGCTTTGTGATCTGTGGTTAAGTATTACCCTTGGTTTTCTGGCAAAGAAAAAAAAGAAAACAAAAATACCTTTTCTAACCAGTAATTTTTATTCTTTCCCTTCTGTACTAGCAGTGAGTGACAAAGAAAATACTGCCTAGGGGTTAAATAGGTTTTATAGTCTTCCAGTTATGGATTCTAAACAGTAAGTAAGAACTATACACTATATTTTTCCACCATTTTGACCAAGCTTCCAGGCTACTTCTACTTTATCAGAGTGTATCTGACATATATTTAGTAAGGTTGGGCGGACAGCTGACAAACCTGCACTGAAGTCAGGAATAGTATGTGCTTTGGAAGATGCAAATGAGTGCAGCAAACCTTGCATAAAACTCATGTGACACAACAGTTAACACTGCCTTTCAGGGATGACAATGTGAAATTGGACAAGTTACTTTGCCTTTCATTACTCCTTAGTACAAACTGCAAACAGGGCTGGAGCGCAAGTGGGTAACTGTGATCCTGTCTCTATGTAGTAAATATTCTGTCACATTTGTTGCCCAAACATTAAAATGATTAAAAAAAAACCAACCAAAAAAAGCCAACCCTTTTATAATGCTGTTGCTAAAAGGCCAGGAAATGTGAAGACTCTGTAGGTTGTTGCTGCTGTGGTGACTGCAGGCAGAATACAAATTGATACAAGAAAACGGGGTGGCTGGTCAGATTGTTTTGCACTCAAATTGTATTGAAGGCCATGTTTAACTTGTGGTCCACAGTAACTCTACATTAGGAAATAATTATTTTTAAAAAAATCCTAAGAAGATAAATCATTCATATTTTCATCAAAGTCACTGGCTTTTTTTTGTACATTTATTTGCTATTTGTGGATTAACGGAATGCTACAGGCTATGTGCTGCACCATACTATCAGTCTTGTAAATTAAAATAGAGTTCACAGAATTGGAAGAACATAAATTGTATGTAAACCAGAAAGCTGCTCTGTGCTTCTGGTTGTGTTTCCTTTGTTGTTGGTTTTGTTTGGGTGTTTATTTTGTTTGGGTGTTTTATTTTGTTTGGTTGGGTTTTTCTTTGTTTGTTTGTGCTTTCGGTTTGGGATTTTTTGTTTGTTTGTTTGTTTTTTCCTGGGGGTAGAGTTTAGCTCTGCTGCCATGCTCTAGAGTCCTTCATTTTTACACTAATGGGAGTGTTTAAAGAGAAGCTGTCACTATGTCACCAAAAAGGCCTGATGGTTTGGACTTAGTGTTCACAGATTCACAGACTGCATTGGGTTGAAAGAGACCCTCAAAGGGCATCTTGTCCAACCCCCCTGCAGTGAACAGGGACACCTCCAACTAGATCTGGCTGCCCAGGACCACATTGAGTTTGATCTTGAATGTCTCCAGGGACATCAACTGCATCCCTGGGCAATCTGTTGCAATATTTTACCACTCTCATTGTAAAGAATGTCCTCCTTATGTCTAACCTAAATCCACCCTGCTCCAATTTAAAACCATTGTCCCTTATCCTATTGCTATAAGCCCTTTTAATAGTCCTTTCTCAGTCTTCCTGTAAGTTCCTTTCAGATACTGAAGTGAATACTATACTGCACTGTCTTGCTGTACTGATCTTGTAAGTCATTGTCTCCTTTTTGATGCAATTCTTCCCAAAAATGAAACTGAAAACATCTATCTATACTATCTTCAGAATGTGTTCTGCCCTGACAAATTATGCAGGAGAGCAGCATTTACTCATCTGTTTATTGAGTAAGGGCTGCTCTGATCATAATTCTCCCTGGGAATGAGGACAGAAAAGAGCAAACTACTTGCTGAAACATTCATCTGCCAGAAAGTAGGCAGAGAAACTCTGGCTAGAAGAATAAAGAGGGAAAAGCAGGAGGCGTGTTTGTGTGTGTGAGGAAAAAAGCACATCCTTCTCTCCTAAGATAATAATACCTCAGAAGGCTCATCTTATTCTGTCATGAGACACTGTAGAAAGAAACAGTAAAGATTTTGTTTAATTTTTTTGTGTGCTGTCAGTTGCAGGTCCCTGGCTTAAAATATTTACTCTGTAATCTTCATGCTAGAATTTAAAAATTGGTGCACAGCGCAGTGAGGACTCAAATAATTGATAGCAAGCTGTGTGGTGTGGCTGACAACTGGAGGGCAGGGATGCCATCCAGAGGAACCTGAACAGGCTGGAGAGGTGGGCACAAGCCAACCTCATGATGTTCAACAAGAACAAGTGCAAGGTCCGCATCTGGTTCGAGGCAAGCCCAAGCACAAATACAGGCTGGGCAGTGACTGGCTGGAGAGCAGCCCTGAGGAGAGGGACTTAGGGGTGCTGGTGAATGAAAAGCTCAATGTGAGCTATCACTGTGCTCTTGCAGCCCAGAAAGCCAAGCAGAGCCTGGGCTGCATCAGGAGAAGTGTGGCCAGCAGGTCGAGGGAGGTGATTTTGCCCCTCTACTCCGCTCTGGTGAGACCCCACCTGGAGTACTGCATCCAGTTCTGGAGTCTCTCTTACAAGAGGGATGTGGATGTGCTGGAGTGTGTCCAGAGAAGGGCCACGAGGATGCTCAGAGGGCTGGAGCAGCTCTCCCATGAGGAGAGACTGAGGCAGTTGGGGCTGTTCAGTCTGGAGAGGAGAAGGCTCCGAGGTGACCTTATTGTGACCTTTCAGTATCTTAAGGGGACCTACAAGAAAGCTGGGGAGGGCCTTTTTAGGCTATCAGGTAGTGATAGGACTAGGGATAATGGAACAAAGATAGAAATGGGTAGACTCAGACTGGATGTTAGGAAGAGGTTCTTCACCATGAGGGTGGTGAGAGCCTGGAATGGGTTGCCCAGGGAGGTGGTTGAGGCCCCATCCCTGGAGGTGTTTAAGGCCAGACTGGATGAGGCTCTGGCCATCCTGATCTAGTGTGAGGTGTCCCTGCCCATGGCAGGGGGGCTGGAACTAGATGATCCTGGTGGTCCCTTCTAACACTGACTGATTCTATGATTCTATAATTCTATGGTAATCAAAAAGGTTGAATGTAAATAACCCCTGCTGTTTTAATAATTTCAAAATTAATTCCTAAGGAGTCTATGAGAGACATAAAGCAGGTGAGTATTACTGCTGGGCTCAGAGTACGCTGAACTCTGAAGGACATTTTCCAAGTCAGGAGGACTACCTCCAACACACAGAGAGCACAGTGTCCTACCTGTAACAGCTGTCATTAGGAGGGCTAAGGGAAGTGTAATGTGACAAGAAGGGTAAATGCAAAATACATGCAAGTTATGAAAGATTCAGTTTCTAGGGAAACATTTTTCAATGTTAGATTTAAAATAAAAAAATACAACAAAAAAACCCCGTAAGGTTAATAGGAATTGTGGACAATCAGTGTGATTGATGGAGTTTGGATAAGAATGAAAAGATTAAGTGTAATTCAAAACATGTCAGGATATCTGTGGAGTAACAAAACAGCAAACAGACACCTTTCTAAAGAGAAAAAGACAGGGTATTGCGAGTAAGTTATTTCAGAGGATAAATGACTAGCCTGGAAATTGAAGACAAAGGTTAGTTACAAGTGGAACACTTCAGCATGGAGAGGGATAGCATTTGCAGGGTGAATATCATCTCTATCAGATAGCTTTGCCCTCTTTATATAGTAGCACTAAAGCTAAAGTGGTTAGATATCATTGCGCTGCATGAAGTAAGCCATGTCTGAAAAAAATATTTAACTAAAGGAAAAAGTGTGTTTAAAGTACAATGAGAGAGAACTGACAGAAGGTTTACAGAGTTCAGCATGGAAAGAGATCCAAACAAATGGGACTTGAGGGGACACAGCCTGCTCAGACTGCACTGGGTAGCAATATGGGAATAGCTCATTATTAAGAGCATACATTGGACAGGTAAAAATATGCAAACTGTGCCTAAGCTGTGGGTTAAATGTGTTCTCCTGGTCATGGCTGTCCAGCCTGAGGCTGTGCTGGAGAGTGTGATGGCTTTAATGCTGCTTGGGCACCTATGTTTCCTTCCTAAGGCCATCAGTGATTGTCACCAGCCCTCATTTCTTGTCTGGACAAGCTACCAGACAGTCTGTGCCAGCAGGTTGAAAGATGTCTGTAGACATACAAGTGATTGATATCTGCCTCAGACCCATGTCTGCCCTCTTTCCATTGTTACTGTAGAGAATCAGGAAACATCCATCACTAAAGCACTAAAGCAGGTCAAATAACCTGCACCCCAAAATCAGTACATTGAGTCTAGCTGAGCTATTTCATGAGGAGCACAAGGTCAGGATGGCTCGTGGCGGCCTCCAAGGATAGGTTTAGTCCTAGATGTAGACTGTTCCTGGAAGTAAACTGGATCCAAAGCTACTACTGGATCCCAAAGGGCGAGAAAATCTGTTGCCAGGTTGGAAAGGGCTATCTCTAAGCAGGACCTTATTTGTGGACTGTGTAGCTGTTGCTTCTCCTCCTGACATCGCATCTTTTATAATCTGCCCAGCAGATGTCCCTCGGCTGCTGTGGGATAAAAGCAGGATAGATGGCAGAAGCTTTTTCCTTTCTCTGTGTTGATTGCTCTCAGTAAATAACAAGTTTGAACTGGTCACTTAGAGCTGGAAACAGTCAATACCTAATCTTCCCCAGCCTGTGAAAGAGGCATGCTGGGTCACTTGCAGTTCTTTCAGCTCTTTTTGAAGTGTCAAGAAGATGTTACAAGAACTGGTTTTGAACAGTGTTCGAGCACAAATAAATAAAAGATGTTCTGGTGCTACAGCTGTGACCGTTGTTCTACATCTAGTCGTATGTATGCTAAACTGAGCATAATTCCTACTGAAGTTTCACTACTGCACATGTTAACAGAATGCAATGCTAGCAAAACAACAAGACTTCTCATTATGATATTCTGTGTTCATACCTCAAATCCCTGTGGTCTTCCTAGACTTTCTTTAATATGTTTCCACGCAACAAGAATCTCTGATACAGACAAACTCGTAGCTTTGACATCGATGGGAGCAGCAGTGGGTTCTGTATTAAGAAAAATGGAAACAATAAACCTCCACAGTAACAGCTTGTATTTATCAAAACCTCTCCATCTGAAACTGTCATTTGCTTCCTTTATTCTGCCTTAACACTCACAAGAAGGTATGACACTTATGGGGAACATGAAAAACTGAATGAGATGAAGAGAAGATTATTGTTGTATTTTTTTATTTGTGCCATGGCGCATCAATATCTTGTCATCGATGATGGGTGCAACAAACTGTAACAGAATCTCTTTTCTATTATTTTTGTAAAAACAAAACATTAATGTTTGCAAATGCTCCCCCACCTGCACACGTATTTCATAGCCCTTGATCAGCCTAACTTCAGCAGTAAATGGAGCATTCATGCTCTTTACCAGCTAAAGGTGAGTGATTTCTTGACAGGGTGCTCTGTCAGTCCTGCTCTGGGGTTATATCAAGTAAGAAGTGATATTTGGAGTGGTAGTGAAATGTTACATAAAAGGAATTTTTAGGACTCTGTTATTATGTCCTTGAAGTCACAGGCATCAGTGTTTGTGGCATGCTATCTTCTCTCTGCTGTAAAGCATTTTCTGTTTTAGACCTGGGATACACGCTTTTTCTGAAGCAGGCATTAAGATCTATCCCCTTCATTGCATGTAGTATTAGCACCGGTCTTGTGCCCATGTTTCTATCTTTGTGCTGTGTATTGGACACTGTGTACTCCTGACCTCCTGATTATCTGGGGCAAAGGACCTTTCTTACCATCCAACCAGGACAGGTGTTCTTCAGAGTTGTTAGGGTATGGCCACGCGGGTAGGTGCACACTAGAACTGTAGGGCTGCAGGATGCTTTAAATGTCACACCTGCCTAATAGTGTTGCCACAGGCATGTTTTATTTTATGCTTTCATATCACCAAACCCTTTACAGAGATCCAACTTCTTTTAGTGGTTGGGAAGCTGAGTAAATGTTCCTAGAGATCTGCTACAACAACAGTCTATTAAGAATAACACCAGTTTGTACTTCCAGTGGGTGCAATGGGAATAAAGATAGGCCAAAAATTGTCATATAACAAATGAAGATGAGTTAAGGAACCCTTTGGATCTTTTGCTTTATTATCTAAATATTACCAAAAAATTGCTCAAGATGAGCTGTGGAGACAAGGCTTGAACATGCAGAGTGAAGCACACAGTGGTGGCATTTCTCCACCATTTTGGTGCAGTTTACTTGCTTAGCAAAAAAGTGAATTCACATTGCCCTGCAATTGCAGAGCTTGAGATTTCTTCTTTGTCCTCATGTTCCCCATTACATTTCTAATGTGTTGATCTGCTCTTGAAGGGCGGGAAGAGGTCTTGTCTTTTTAGTTATAGGGAGGTGCATCAAAGAGGTTCCTAAAGAAATGCTTTTATGGGATTCATTTAACAAGCTACAGAAAAGGAGTTTCCTAATGGAACAGCCTAAGTTAAAATTATACATTTTCCTCAGTGACCAAACTGCCTTAGTAAGATGCCTAATATCAGTCTTGACTCATTAGCTACCCTCCTATCTCTGATCATATTGCAGGCATTGTTCTGGCACTGCTGCCCTACGCTTTTTCTCTGACATGGCTTATATGAATTTTTTATCCTTTTTGATGTGAGAGTTTTAATATTTGCAGCTCTTTTTGATCTTTTTTATTTACTTCTAGAGAAAGTAATTTCTGATGTGTTGTAAAGTGGTCTTTGCCAGCAGTGAATATTACTTATAAGTAAACAATATGTACAGAAATTTTCAGGTAACAAAGAATAAAGAAAAAGAAAAAGTACCTCCAGGAATAAGTGAAATGATTTTCTGAAAGAATTGTGCTATGAAGAAATATATTCATAATATGATTTTCTGTTCAATAGTTACATTCTGCTTTCTATCTTGTGTACAACTAAGATTTGTGTGGCAAAAGCTATTTTCTAGTTTTTGGTGTTATTGAAGCAATTATCTTGTTGTCAGAAAAGATTGCAATGGGATAAATAATTTGAGATGTACACAAGATGTTGGTTGGCAGCCTTTATGCTTTCTATAAATGTAGAAATAATTTCCTCTTCATAGCGATCGCTCGTGTCGGTTTATGTATTGTTTTGAATACAAACGCAAGAATATTTTGGGCTATTTTTAAAAAAATTACTTTCAACAAATGGAGTAGAAATAGTTCGGATATTTTTACGTGAATAAAATGCATTTCTTACATATCCAGAAACTATTCACTGCTGATATTAGACGTTGAAAATGTAAGTGTTCAGGAAAAGAACAGAAATTAAATATTTAGGAATAAGGTATGTTATGACTCTCTGAAAGGCATAGAGACTAAACAGTGTATTTTATTGAGTCAGATAAGATGAGGACCATACTGTTTCTGCTGATATGATACAGTCTGCAGTTCACTGCAATGTCATGCTTTATTCTGTGTGTCTAAAACTAATGATAAGTTTGACAGGTTCATTACATTTTCTATAATGGTCATTGACATAATAATTTTCTTTTGTTAATATCCCGGTATTATGCTAGCCCTATAGTTGTTCTCCTGACATCACACTGCTTGAAAAAAAAAGGGGGGGGGGGGGGCAGTCATGTTTTCAATGATGCCTTTAATATTCTGTGATTGAATTAAAGATGCAGCATGGCAAATTTTCAAAAGACTGTCTACAATGTCCACAAAATGTCTTTCCATTTGCTGCAATCACATAAGGAGAATCCCGAATTTTGATTCTGGCAAGTAAGAAAAATAAGAGTTAGTTACTAGTCCTCCCTGTGTCCCCACTTTTTATGGAATCATGGAATGGTAGGGATTGGAAGGAACTTCTGGAGATCAGTGAGTTCAACACCTCTGCCAAGGCAGAATAACTTAGGGCAGGTTGCACAGGAATGCATCTAGATAGCACTTGAAAGTTTCTAAGGGAGCCTCTGCAGCCTCTCTGGGTAGCCTGTTCCAGTGCTCTGGCACCTTTGCAGAAAAGAATTTTCCCGTCATGTTGAAGTGGAGCTTCCAGCATTCCAGTTTCTATCCATTGCCCCTCATCCTATCACAAGGCACCACTGAAAAGAGGCTGGTCTCTTTTTCTTGACACCGTCCCTCTGAAATTTGTAAACATTAATAAGCAAAGTCTTTGAGACTGTCTGCCACAACAAGCTCCTGGCAAAGCTGGCAGCTCTGGCTTGGACAGATTCACTCTGATATGGGTCAAGAACTGGCTGGAGGGCTGGGCCTAGAGAGTGGTGGTGAATGGTGCCACATCCAGTTGGCAGCTGTCACTAGTGGTGTCCCCCAGGGTTCAGTGCTGGGGCCAGTCCTATTCAATACCTTTACTGATGATCTGGACCAGGGGATTGAATCCAGCATCAACAAGTTTGCAGATAACACCAAGTTAGGAGCAGGTGTGGATATGTTGGAGGGTAGGAGGGCTCTGCAGAGGGACATAAACAAGGTGGATGGATGGGCAGAGGCCAATGGGATGAGATTTAACAAGACTAAGTGCAGGGTTCTACACTTTGGCTACAACAACCCCAGGCAGTGCTATAGGTTGTGGACAGAGTGGCTGGAGAGCAACCAGGCAAAGAGGAACCTGGGGGTGCTGGTAGAGAGTAGCTGAACATGAGCCAGCAGTGTGCCCAGGTGGGCAGGAGAGCCAATGGCGTCCTGGTCTGTATCAGGACCAGTGTGGCCAGCAGGACAAGGGAGGTTATTCTGCCCCTGGACTCAGCACTGGTCAGGCCACACCTTGAGTGCTGTGCCCAGTTCTGGGCCCCTCAATTCAAGAGACGTTGAGGTACTGGAACATGTCCAGAGAAGGGTGATGAAGCTGTTGAGGAGCCTGGAGCACAGCCCTGTGAGGACTGGCTGAGGGAGCTGGGAGTGTGCAGCCTGGAGAAGAGGAGGCTCAGGGGTGACCTCATTGCTGTCTACAACTACCTGAAGGGAGGTTGTAGCCAGGTGGGGGTTGGTCTCTTCTCCCAGGCAACCAGCAGCAGAACGAGGGAACACAGTCTCAAGTTATGCCAGGGGAGGTCTAGGCTGGATATTAGGAGAATGTTCTTGCCAGAGAGAGTGATTGGCATTGGAATGGGCTGCCCAGGGAGATGGTGGAGTCACTGTGCCTGGAGGTGTTGAAGAAAAGCCTGGATGGGGCACTTAGTGCCATGGTCTAGTTGATTGGCTAGGGCTGGGTGATAGGTTGGACTGGATGATCTTGGAGGTCTCTTCCAACCTGGCTGATTCTATGATTCTATGATAAGATCCCCTCACAGTCTTGTTCTGCTAAACAGCCCCAGGTCTCTCAGCCTTTCCTCATTAAGACAGATGTTGCAGTCCCTTAATCACCCTCACAGCCCTCCATTGGACTCGCTCTAGCATATCCCTGTCTCTCTTGAATTGGAGAGCCCAGAACTGGCCACAATACTCAAGATGCAGCCTCACTATACTGATGTTGTGGTTCCAGAACAACAAAAATAAAATGATGTCTTCCTGGATAGGCTCATCCACTTCTCACATTTCCTTGAATACTTTCTGTTTTCACTTTCAAGCTGACTGGTATCTTTGCAGAGGATTTTAAAACAGAGAAATATTATAAAGACGAAGAGGTGAACTAACAGTGAAGCAGTGATCAGGCCTGCAGTGATCAGGCCTGCAGTGATGACCTCTGACCTGGACCTCCCTACAGTACACATCTTGTTGTGGCACTCATTCCTCTATGGAATAACCTGGATTTATTAGTGGGGGGTCATGTGGGAATCCTTATTCCATTAAGGCTTTACCAGTATGCTACCCCCCGGATGTTAGTGGCATTAATCAAAGGAATGCTTAGTAAATTCCTACATGCTAAGATTGCAATTTTGCTCTTTAGAAACGTAGTGGAGATTGCTCTAGTTGAACTTTTACAGGATCTCTCCAAGTGGATCAAATGGCAGAAAAGGAAAGAGCCCACTGCAGTTTACAGCTAATATGCTGATGTATTAATTTTCAGGTTCACCTAACCCCCCTAACAGCTCAGCTATGAAATTAGCCAGAAAACTTTGCTTCATAAATGTAAGATTTTAATTAAAGACATGGAGACTGTATTTAAAAGTGTATAACTGTATATTCCTTCCTCTAAATGAAAAGGAAGCAGTGATAAATTTGTTTGCTTAAATAAGGGCTCAGGGTAAAAGGCAAGGGGAGGTGGGCCTGACCAGGCCAGTCCTTCACTCTACGGTGTCATATTTAAAATCACATCATCCACTAGCTGGCCAAAAACTTCTTGAAGTTATGATGAGAGCCTCTGAGAGTTTGATTCTTCATTGGCTCAGTGAGTTAGCACAAATCTATACAAAGCAAGAACAAAACTTCTGTGCAGTATCATTACATCTTGTATGTATTACAGGAGTGCATCTGGGATCTCTCAGGAGGTTTTAAAAAGCAAAACTGAGAGTCTTTAGGTGTTACCTTGTACTGCTCAGGGCTGTATTTAATATCTAAAAGATTTTAGTAGGATTCACTACACCGTTTACCAAAATTATAGATCTTTCGGTTTTTGTAAAGATAATACCATCAGGGACCTGAAGGACAGATACTGAAATCAACAGAACTGATTCTGCATCACCCATCGTGACAATCATTAAAAAACCCAAACACCTTTATGACAGTTCTAACTCATTTTGAAACTATCTGGGTTCCCTCTTTCTCTCAGAAACTTATTTCTTAATTCTATTTTTTATATCCCTACCACATGCACTCTAATTCATATTTATTGTTGTGCTGATAACACTGTGTCTATACTTGTCAACTAAACAGGAACAGAAAGAGAAAGCATTAGCCCAAGCACAGACATAGAGCAGTCCTAGAATAAAACAGTTAACATGATCTATGCTGAAGTACTGACTGTGGCCAATTAGTACTGCCCCATACCAATTAGTACTGCCCTGAAATATGCCCAGGAATATGCTGGTGCCTCGCCAGAGATGGTTCCCAGGAGGTGTATAGATGCAGCCACAGTCTTGAGTGTGACAGCATTCAAGAGTGCCAGATGTGAACTTTTTTTGACCAGCTGGCTTCAAGCATAAAGAATGGCTGGCTTGTTTTATTTTTTAAAAATGAGTATTATTATTACTATTATTACTATTATTATTATTATATAATATTAATAATGATGGTTATTATTATTTTTAAAGTATCATCATACCTTTAAAAGCCCTTTACCATCCCTAACAATTTCCCTGATTTGCAGACAGCATCTTAACCCAACTCATTTTTTCCTCACTAGGACAAACGAAATAAACTCTTCTAGTTTCTAGTAATTTCCTAAATATTTTGGTGGGTATATCTTTAGATCCTCAGATGTCATGGGCTGCCTCAGAAATGAACAATCTCTTGCATTATAAACTTCTATTAGATTTTACACCTGTAGCTCAGAGGCAGTCCAAAGCACTTTAATTTCTACTCTCAATGCTCAATTCCAATTTACTAAATAATTTCTTCCTATTTAATGATAACTTATTTCATTGTCATATGTTACCATCATATTTTCTATAATGACTTATTCATCAAAACAAGACTATAGCACCATTATTTCTTCTCAGTTAGTCTGTACTAGATAAAGAATCTGCTAATTATCCTAGCCAGAACATAAGGTCAATGAGTTGTATTTACTATCCAAATTACTCTGAAGAGCAAAATTCTCTCATAAATAACACAGACATGTAATATTTATCTAAAATTAGAAGTTTTTCTTAGCATCCAGACTGCTCAGGGCAATCTGCCATCAACCTCTGGTTTGTCTCTCAGTTTCTTCCATTGCCCCAAAATGACATGGGACCCAAGGATATTCTGTTTTATCCAAACACTGAGTTTGCATTTCCTGATATGTTACTGCATCATCAGCATGTTATGACAGCCAAACGTTTTTATTTTGTCTTTCCTATGTAGCTCATATTTGTCTTTCTTGTGTAGCTCATATTTTGTGTAGTCACGATTACTAAAGCAAGCCTACCTGGCCATTACTCTTATCTGTACAGCTTTTCCCAACTTCTTGCAATGATGCCTTTATGCTTTTCTATTTCCTTTGCTATTGCTATATTTCTGATAGTTCCAGTTTTCCTCTTATTGAATTAAAAGTGCACAGAGACTGAATACGATTTCCCTGGTACTGAAAGCTTGTATTAGTAGTCCGGTGTCGTGGTAGGCCTAAACAGGCCAAATTCAGCTTGTACATGTCCTGGCTTATGCAGACATGTTTTTCTGCTCTCTCTCCTTCTGTTTTGGGGAGAGAGCAACCGCGGGAAAAGGGACAAAGGACCTGGCGCCACTAAGTCTGGGGTCTGGGGTCTGTCCATCACCTGTGGTAAACAGGGTGCACACGATTGCNTTGCAAAGAACCTGTTATTATTGTTATTATTATTATTAAATGGTGGTTGGGGTGGTGCGAGTTCTGATTATTTAATATTAATAAACTATATATTAATATTTTTATAATATCACCTTGCAGTACCTAATTACCCCTTCCCCGACATCTGGGCATTCATTCCTAGCTCCTCAATATTCAAGTGGAATGCGGTTATCAAGAAAAGTCTTTAAAAATATATAAATGTTAAAAGAAACACTGCTTAACAGTGCTTTTCTTCATTGTTTTATTTTTCAATATCTTCTGTCTTCATAATTTTTATTCTACATATATCAGAATCATCTATACTTGCACCACAGTTCAATTCTTTTTCCCAATTTGTTCTAGCATGAATCTGATACCATTATGTTCCTGGCAGAAAGTGCAATCAGAAGATTTCTCCCTGCTCTGTTCGATGCTTTTCAGGCTTAGGCACACACAACCTTTCTATTGGCAGGCAGCCTAACTTGCTGTGCTCTCCATGTGTTCTGGTGTCACTTTTTCTCATTAGAGTTTTCCTTTATGGAAAGTTCAGGTTTGTCGTTCCCTGGCGCTGGAACACATCTATTGTGTCCTGTTCTGCTTTCTTATTGAAGATAATTGTGTATCTTTTTCTTCCTATATTGCATCTTCTGCGTACCATCCTCATTCCCTCTTCAAATGAGTACCAGGTTCTCATAATTTCTTTTACTTCACTATAACATCTGCCCTCTCTTTTTATTCATTCCTTGAACATTTTCTTTCTTCCTTTCTTGAGGCCTCCAGGAAAGACTCTCCCGTCTAACTTTTCTACTGCATGAAGGAATCTTTTCCAGAATATCACATTTGTGTGGGTTGGGGTTTTTTTTTTTTTTGGTTGTTTGTTTTTTGGTGGGTTTTTTTGTGGTTTGTTTTTTTGGTTGTTTGTTTTTTTTGTTGTTGGATATCCCAGGAGGCTACTTTTGAACAACCTTTTTATCTGATTCTCTGTTCTATTCTCTATTCTTTTCATCACATTCATCTGCGTCTTTAGCTACTGGAAAGTCTCTCTCATTAATTGTAATCTGGTGATATTCCCTATGAAGTCAAAAAGATCAATGAAGGAGAAAACGTGTCTTCAAACATCTATAAATAGTAAGGCTTTGTCCATCTGTCAGCTTTAAGTTATCACTATCACTGATACCTCAAAATTATTTTGAGCATATTATCTTCTAGATATCTGATTTAGAGATAGACGTGAAAGGATTGGCCCTTGTACTTATGAAAAAACACTGTGTTTTGCTCATGTCTTCTGAGATTCTTTAATCAGAAGGTCATTTTGTAAGCCTTTTGTCTCCATCAGAGACACTTGTGGTAATCAGATACCCCATGCCAAGCTTCTTGTCTAGGCACAAATTGGCAACACCGCTAATGGGCTCTGAATGTAGATCAGAGAGAGTCATACAAAAAACAGAGATAGATTCATTCATTCATTTATGTAATAGTTTTTAATAAATGAGAAGTTTTGTCTTTTTCCAGAACCTGTCCTATGCAAACTCTTGGGATTTTTTTTTTCCTGTGTGCCTATCAGAGGTAACATGTTCCACAATTCACTAGACAAATTTACTATGCCAACAAACAATTGTAGATCCATCTGTAGATGGGAGAAATCTTTTGATATGTAATAATTTTGTTCTAGACCTTTAGTAGTGAGTGGAATGTGTGATGAAAAGAAAATAGGATAAGAATTTATTGGATCAGCCCAAGGACCATAATATATAGAATCATAGACTGGTTTTGGTTGGAAAAGACTTTTAAGATCATTGGGACCAACCATTGTCTAACTCTAAGAGATCTTCTGCATGTCTCTTAGCACCACATTTATGCACCTTTTAAGTAACTCCTGAGATGGTGAATCAGCCACCTTCATTGGAAGCTATTCCAATGTTTGATAAACCTTTCAGTGAGGAGTTTTCTTAGAATATCTACTCTAGTAAAGCTTGAAGCCATTCCCTCTTGTCCTATCACTTGTTACTAGGGAGAAGGAACCAGCATCCACCTCTCTACAACCTCCTTTTAGGTAGTCGTAGAGAGTGATAGTCTCCCCTCAACCTCCTTTTCTTCAGGCTAAACAAACTCAGTTCCCTCAGTCACTCCTAATATAATAAGACCTGTTCTCCAGAGCCTTCACCAGCTTTGTTGCCCTTCTATGGAGCCACTCCAAGATCTCAATGACTTTCTTGTAGTCTGGGTCCCAAAACAGAACACAGTACTCAAGTTGTGGCTTCACTGGTGCTGAGTACAAGGGCACAATTAATTCCCTGGTCATGTTTCTAACACCATTTCTGATACAAGCCAGGGTGCTATTCTTGGCCCCTCGGGCATGGTGCTGGCTCATATTCAACTGGCTGTTGATCAACACCCCCAGCCTCTCTCTACTGTGAAGCTTTCCAGCCACTCTTCCTCAGGTCTGTAGTGCTGCACGAGGTTAAAAGTGCAGAACCTGGCACTTGACTGTGTTGAACATCATACAACTGGCCTAGGCCCATCTACCCAGCCTACCCAAATCCCTCTGTAGAGTTTTCCTGTCCTGAAGGAGACCAACACTCCCTCCCAACTTGGTATCATCTGCAAACTTACTGAGGATGCATTCGATTCCCTCATCCAGATCATTGATCTAGATGCCAAAGAGAACTGGCCCCAATACTGAGCCCTGGAGAACACCACTTGTGACTGATAACTAGTTTATCTCCTTTGGAATCAGCAATCCAACCATTTTTCTTCAACCCAGCAAGGCATCCACCCATCCAAGACATAAGCAGGCAATTTCTCCAGGAGGGTTTTTTGGGATACCCTGTCAAATTCTTTGCTAAAGTCCAGATAGACAAAATCCATAGCCTTGCTCTTGTCCAATACATGGTCACCATGGCATAGAAGCAGATCAGGTCAAGTAGGTCAAGCAGGACCTGCCCTTCATGAGTCTCTGTTGCAAGGTCTTATCACCTCATTGCTTTGCATGAGCTGCATAATGGCACTGAAGGTGATCTGTTCCATGACCTT
>WBNM01021916.1:18233-54489 GCA_013399055.1 Ramphastos sulfuratus | reverse complement strand
TCCAAATTAATTTCTTCCTTCCTTCCTTCCTTCTGAATTCCTTCTGAATTCCTTACATTCTTCCTTCTGAACACCTTCATTCCAAACTCCATGAGGAAGTGATTCCTAACATCAATCCTCTTCTCCCAGGCACTCAGTGACAGAACAAAAGGACACAGTCTTAAGCTGTGCCAAGCCAGGTTCAGGCTGGATGTTAGGAAGAAATTCTTCACAGCAAGAGTGATTGGCATTGGAATGGGCTGCCTGGGGAGGTGGTGGAGTCCCCATCCCTGGAGGTGTTTAAAAGGAGACTGGATGAGGCACTTAGTGCCATGGGTTAGTTAATTAGAAGGGTTGGTTGATAGGTTGGACTCGATGATCTTGGGGGGGGGTCTTTTCAAACTGGTTAGTTCTGTGATTCTGTGATTCTGTGAACTTAAACTTCCCCTGACACAGCTTCAGGCCATGTCCTCTCATCTTGGCACAAGCTGCCTGGGAGAAGAGCCTGACCCCCACCTGACTACAACTTCCTTTTAAGTAGTTGTAGAGTGTGATAAGGTCACCCCTGAGTCTGCTCTTCTCCAGGCTGAAGACCCCCAGCTCCCTCAGCCTCTCCTCATCAGCCTTCCCCTCCAGTCCCTTCCCCAGGCTCATTGCTCTCCTCTGGACCCTCTCCAGCACCTCAATATCTGTCTTGGAGTGAGGGCCCAGAGCTGAACACAGTTGTCAAGATGAAGCCCCCTCAGTGCCAGCACGGGGCAGAATGACATCCCCAGTGCTGCTGGCCACACTATTCCTGATACAAGCCAAGATGCCATCGACCTTCTGTGCCACCTGGGCACACTGCTGGCTCATGCCCAGCTGCTTGTCACCCAGCTCTGCCAGGATGCTCTCCAGCCACTCATCCCCAGTCTGTAGCACTGCTTGAGGTTGTTGTGGCCAAAGTGTAGGAGCCTGCACTTGGCCTTTTTAAACCTCACCCCATTGGCCTCACCCCATTGACCTAACCTGGCCAGGTCTCTCTGAAGTGTCTTCCTACCTTCCATCAGGGCCACACTTTCCCCCCACACCCAGCTTGGTGTCATCCACTTGTGAGGCTTTGATTAAAAAAGAAATATTTAACCATCTTTTTTCTTTTTTTTTTTTTTTTTTTTTAATTTTGGATTTAAAGAAGCCTCTGTTGCTATGGGGAAAAAATGCTGGTTGGACACAAGCAGGATGTTGAGAAAAATACAAGACCTGATACTCATCATGCTTCTTTTAAGATAATAGCAGCTCGATTACAGTAATCAAAAGCAAAGCCACAGTTCTTATGTAGGATTGAAATTTCAAGTTGCTTTTGTTAGTGCCCACGCTGGCCACCATGTGCTCAGTTGCTTTAATTAAGAAGTAGTACTGGAGTAAACAGCTAAGAAGTTTCCCCCCCCTCTTAAAACCTGTATGACAAGCTGTAAAAATAAAATGCCTGCATTTAGGTGCAAGAACTGTCATGGCTTTACTGATGGACTCAGCATTTGCTCAGCCCTGAGTCAATATTTAGAGTCTAAAATAAATGGGCCTACTGAGCTTCAGAGCTGCCAAAGCTGAACCTGATACAAGTTTCTGTTGAGTGTCACAAGGGACCTGGAGAGTCGACAGTGGAAATTGAATTGTGAGAACTGTGGCTACTGCTTCTACAAATGAGAGATTGATCCAAACCAGGCTTTATTTACATTAACAGGCTTTGGACTTGTGAGTCTTCATAACTGGGGACATGGGGTGCAGGTGGAAGGTAGCAGCAAACTTTGTGTGCTTTAACAGAGCACCTCAGTTACCGGAGCACCTTTCTCAGTGACTGGGACACCTCTCTCAGTGACTGGGACACCTCTCTCAGTGACTGGTGATGTGGGTTTGGGAGTTACCTGGCCCCCACACTTTGTAAAATGACCCAGGCTAAAACTCAGNGAGCACAGTAACACTGCTCAGCTGTGAGCACAGTAACACTGCTCAGCTGTGAGCACAGTAACACTGCTCAGCTGTGAGCACAGTAACACTGCTCAGCTGTGAGCACAGTAACACTGCTCAGCTGTGAGCACAGTAACACTGCTCAGCTGTGAGCACAGTAACACTGCTCAGCTGTGAGCACAGTAACACTGCTCAGCTGTGAGCACAGTAACACTGCTCAGCTGTGAGCACAGTAACACTGCTCAGCTGTGAGCACAGTAACACTGCTCAGCTGTGAGCACAGTAACACTGCTCAGCTGTGAGCACAGTAACACTGCTCAGCTGTGAGCACAGTAACACTGCTCAGCTGTGAGCACAGTAACACTGCTCAGCTGTGAGCACAGTAACACTGCTCAGCTGTGAGCACAGTAACACTGCTCAGCTGTGAGCACAGTAACACTGCTCAGCTGTGAGCACAGTAACACTGCTCAGCTGTGAGCACAGTAACACTGACAGGCGATGCTTTATCTACAGGCAGGATAAGAAGAAGCTATGCTGTTTGCAAAACAAGAAATAAAATGCTGGATATGGGTCTGTACATTCATTTTATGCACTGGACAACTGAGAAGATAGTTGAGGGGGAAGCACAGTTGATGACCCATTGAAAACTGGTGACTTTTTGCCCAGCCCTATGTCTGTTTTTTGGGAGAAGGGAGAGGATCTGAGAACCAGTAGGGAAGACAGTGCAGGAGCAGGACACAGAGAGCCTGAAGGAGCTGAGGCTCTTTAGCTTGGAGAGGAGGAGACTCCCTTAATGTTTCTAAATATGTAAGGGGTGAGTGCCAGGAGGCTGGAGCCAGCCTCTTCTGGGTGATGCTCAGTGACAGGACAAGAGGCAATGGGTGGAAGCTGAGGCATAGGAGGTTCCATGTGAACCTGAGGAAGAATTTTTTCCCTGTGAGGGCAACAGAGCACTGGAACAGGCTGCCCAGGGTGGGTTGTGGAGTCTCCCTCTCTGGAGATATTCAAGAACTGTCTGTATGTGTTCCTATCTGATCTGGTCTAGATGATCCTGCTCTAGCAGGGGTGGCTGGACCAGGTCATCTTTCAAGGTGCCTTGCAGCACCTGACATTCATTGATTCTATGATTCTATGACTCTATGATTCTATGATTCTATGACTCTCTATGATTCTATGATTCTGTGATAGTGGGGTGGCCCAGTGTTGGTGGCAAGGACAAGTAGTTGGGAGCAGTGCAGATGGTGGGAAAGCCAAACAGCTGGGAACAGCACAGCCAGGTCTTTTCTCATGACCTAGGTGATCACCATGAGCATGGAGAAGTTAATGTTTCATTTTCAGGCAACCTCACCCTTTAGCACAGTATCTCCAGATGCAAAGGTGAGACTTTGTGACTAAACCCCATAGCAAACATCCCATAATGATCCATTAAACTGGCAAGACTTCCCCTGTGCATGTGTATACATTGTGTGTGTGTTTTCAGAGACTGCAGTGTAATTAAGCATCACAGGACTGCCACTAGAACTCACAGTCTGCCTGGTACCACTTTTTCACTGCCCTTCTTTCTCACAGGCTTTGGTTCATTTATATCACACCGCCAGGGTAGTGGAGGAGAAAATCTCCTTGTCTCTTGGCTATCTCTGGAATTAGTATAGCATCCCACACACAGCCCTTCTGGAGGAGCTTTGTGTCAAGTGCTTGAGTTGAATGTCATGCAGTGTAACGCTGTAGGTACCACTAAGGAGGATAAAGACTGTGCTGTGGCATTGAACCTTCTCAGAAGATGCCAGCACTGAGGGTTAGCATCGAAGTACTTCAGATTTACAACAATCAGAATTAGCCCATTGCTGAAAGGTGATGGCAAGAGTAAGACTGACTCTCTCATAGCTGTAGAAAAAAGCCTGACTGTGACTAACCTCCTTCAGGGAGCAAGGACCAAAAGCAGAGGCTGTACTTTGAAAGACATGTGAGCTGGATTGCTTGCCTGAGTTGTGTTTTCAGATGATTTTAAACTCCAGTTACTAACCTTCAGTGATGAATAACATCTTGTAACAGTTACAGATCAGCTTGGTGTGCTGGTTTGAGGGCAATTGGAATATTATAATAAAACAATTAGATTGTAGGCTATGAAGAGAAAACACTGGTGGTGTCCACTCACAGGCTTGCTGAGATGTATAAAAACAAGGACACAAACATAGATAACACCAAACCATCACAGCTGGTAACCTTAGATACTTCAGAAAGGAGTACTGTGAGATAGTCTTCCTTCTAGCATGTGNCTTTTGTCCCCTTTTCTGTGGCTGCCACCCCCAGCACAGAAGGAGGGGGAGCAGGGGACCACACCTCGGCAAGCCAGGACATGTACAAGCCCACCTTGGCCTATTTAGGCCTACCACAACAGTATGCCAGGCATTCCCTGATTCAGGAAGAGCTGTTCACAGCAGGTTGGATCCCCTCCCTGTGAAGAATTCCATCTACAAAATGCATCTCCTGCTTTCTCAAGGCACAGACAACTCTAAGAGTGGCGGAGGAAGAAATTATCCCTGTGGGTATCTTACACTGCAGTAGTCCACTCCAATGTCCATTATAAAAGGTGTTTCAGAGACTGATGATAATTGTATTCTGAGAAGGGACAGAGGAAGGAAAACCTGGGTGTGACTTGCAATATCATAGCAATTCCTGATGTGCAGATATCATTGCAATTGCAATTAGTGAGTCACTACTCTATCCTTTAAGCAGGAGGGACTTCTCGGTCTCTCTGCATAGCACCAGGAGAAACAGCTAGGATTGTTTTTAGAGCATTGGATTAGGCACACAACAGAGTTATAAAAGAGAACTGATAAAGCACCCTGAGTGCAGGTGTGGATATAAATCTCAGTGTGACTGAGTGATGTGTTTATTTTGGGGGGGTTGTGAAATGCACTGTGGCTGTATACTGCCCTCTGAATCCGTGATGAGGTTAAGCAGATCATCTGCTCTGAGGGGAAGTTTTTCTCTCTCCAAACTCCCATCCTTTTACTATGGTGTTTTCTGTGCACTGTTTGTGTTGCCTTTCTTGTTCCCACTTTTCATGTTACTGTGGGACACATTATATAGAATCATAGAATGGTAAGGTTGGAAGGAGACCTCAAGGATCATCTAGTTCCAACCCCCTGCCATAGGCAGGGACACCTCCCACTAGCACAGGTCACTCAAGGCCTCGTCCGACCTGGCCTTGAACACCTCCAGGGAGGGAGCAGCCACAACCTCCCTGAGCAACCTGTGCCAGTGCCTCACCACCCTCACTGGAAAGAACTTCCTCCTAACATCCAGTCTAAATCTTCCCTCTGCCAGTTCAAACCCATTGCCCCTTGTCCTGTCATTGCAAGATCTTATAAATAGTCCCTCCCCAGCCTTCCTGTAAGCCCCCTTCAGATCCTGGAAGGCTACTCTAAGTTCTCCTGGAAGCCTTCTCTTCTCCAGGCTGCAGAGCCCCAACTCTCTCAGTCTGTCCCCATAGCAGAGCTACTGCAGCCCTCTGAGCATCTTTGTGGCCCTCGTCTGGACCCACTCCAAAACTTCCATGTCCTTCTTGTGCTGGGGGCTCAAGAACTGCACACAGGACTCCAGATGGGGTCTGAGGAGAGCAGAGTATGTGGATCTAGTTATGGCTGGTGTCATCTCTAAAGTCTTTTGAGTTCTGCAACAGACTCCAGTATGATTAAAGACACCCTCTCACTGGCCTCCTGCCATGCTTTGCAAGGAGGCACAAAGGTGAGCAGGGTCAGTGCTTCAGATGGAGAATGGCTAAATGTGTCTGAAAGGAACTGAAGGTTTTGTGCCTCTGCACAATGGTTATGTCCTTTCTGTGCTAGAATGGTAGTGCTCTTGCATTCTGATATCCCAGGAGTCTGCAGCAGAGAAGTTCCTCTATTTATAAACCCTTTTTGAATCCAAGATAGCTGAAATCACAGGATTTACTTTTTGGAGTTTTAATTACTTCCAGTTGCCCCACAATACTATTTCTCAGTGTCCTTGTTTGCTTGCTGCTTTATCCTTATGCACAACCTGATTCTTTATCTGTTTGAAGCATGTGATATTACTCCTTGTTGTTATTTTAGGTAGATTAATGCCCTGCCAGGGCACTCCTGACATTACCTAACTTTATTTACAGGTTCTAATCATGTCTATTCTGCAGAATTACAGACTCACAGAAACATTCAGGTTGGGAAAGCCCCTCAGGATCACCAAGTCCAACCTATAACCCTACTGAACCCAAGGTGCACCCTGAACCATAACCCCAAGCATCACATCTAAATGACTCCAGTCAACTGGTTTTGGGCTTTAATCTGAGTCAAAGCAACCCCAAGCACCAATACAGGCTGGGCAGTGACTGGCTTAAGAGCAGCCCTGAGGAGAGGAACTTGGGGGTGCTGGTGGATGAGAAGCTCAACATGAGCCCTCAGTGTGCTCTTGTAGCCCAGAGAGCAACCAGAGCCTGGGCTGCAGCAAGAGCAGTGTGGGCAGCAGGTTGGGGGAAGTGATCCTGCCCCTCTGCTCCACACTGCTGAGTGAGTACTCCCCACCTGGAGTACTGTAGCCAGTTCTGGAGCCCCTGGGACAAGAGGGATATGGAGGTGCTGGAACATGTCCAGAGAAGGGTCACAAGGATGATCAGAGGGTTGGAGCTGCTCTTGTATGAGAAGACACTGAGGGAGTTGGGGCTGTTCAGTCTGGAGAGGAGAAGGCTCAGAGGTGACCTTATTGTGGCCTTTCAGTATCTTAAGGGGACCTACAAGAAATCTGGGGAGGGACTTTTTAGATGTCAGGGAATGATAGGACTGGGGGGAACAGAACAAAGCTAGAAATGGGTAGAGTCAGCCTGGATGTTAGGAAGAAGTTCTTCACCATGAGGGTGGTGAGAGCCTGGAACAGGTTGCCCATTGAGGTGGTGGAAGCCTCATCCCTGGAGGTGTTTAAGGCCAGGTTGAATGAGGCTGTAGGCAGCCTGATCTAGTGTGAGGTGTCCCTGCCCATTGCAGGAGAGTTGGAACTAGATGATTCTTGTGGTCCCTTCCAACCCTAACTGATTCTGTGATTCTATGATTCTATGATTCTCTGATTCTCTGATTCTCTGATTCTATGATTCAATGTCTACCAAAAACCTGATGCCTTGCCAGAATGCATATGGGCAGAACATCTTTTTTTGCAATGTGCATTTCCTGAGGCATCTTTGGATTATTGGAGTCAGGATAATTAGTGCTTTTTACCAACTGAATCTTCGAGTCTGTTTTGTGGTTCAGGAAAAAAAAAAGGGGGGAAAAAAGGCTAAAAATATTGTATTTGTTTTACTGTTTACAGAACTGATATTCAACTCTGTTTCTATTTGGCTGCATTTTATTATCACATTTGTGACACACAGTTAGCTGTGCCTTTTATAGAGCTTTGAGCAGAGGAATGGTATTGAAGTGTTCATTAAAATGTTTGTTTCTAGAGGCACAGGCTGCCAAATCTATTTGACTGTGAATCTCTGCATTTCTGTTTTCCTTGGCAAGCCCTTAGCCTGCTCTCTGAAAGTAAGCAGAGATCACATCTCAGGATGAAGAGAAAGACCACTAGAAATTATCAGACATCAGTTCTTGATTTCTCCTTTCAGCTGCTGGGAATATCTCTGACATCCAGACCCATGAAACTTTGATTGTTTTTTAGAGCCTTCAGCTACCAGCCTTTAAAGGTGTGTTTTGCTTTTCCCTCCTGATTTTTTTCTCTCTCTTTTTTTTTTTTTTTTTTTTTTTTAAGAAAGAAGCCATGTTTTGAATTAATAAAAGACCTCAGCTAAGCTTACCTCCATTGAGACCTAAATCCTCTATGCCAACAATGAGCAGGTCAGGTCTTTGTGCAGCGCAGGTTGAGGGAAGCTGCATCCACTCCTCACATCACATTACAGGAGTTAATTCTTTCTTCAAAGTTCATGCTCCCTGTAGATCTCCTCAGCTTACAGTGGCCAGTTGAAACAGTTGAAAAATAAGTCTTATGCACTTGCCAGATTTCTTATTTGCTGAAATTCTTAGAATCATAGANTGCACACAGGACTCCAGGTGGGGACTGAGGAGAGCAGAGCAAAGGGGCAGAATCCCCTCCCTTGCCCTGTTGCCCACACTGCTCTTGCTGCAGCCCAGGACTCAGTTGCTGTCTGGGCTGCACTCACACTGCAGGCTCATGTTGAGCTTTTCATCACCCCAGACCACTCAGGTCCTTTTCCTCAGGACTGCTCTCTAGGGGGAAACAACTCCTACCTCAATTCAAAGGGTGGGAAATCTCTGTAGATTTTCATTTTGTCTGAGGGAAATAATCTAGAAATGATGCTTTTTGGGGGAAAGATGTTCATTGCAGTGGTTCCTGATCCTAGAGTGAGATGTGGGTAATCTCAGAAGCTGGGTGTAGCTTCAGGACTGAGAGAAGTAGCAACCACTGTTCTGTGGGGCACTACTTGTCATATTACTAGTGAGAGCTATAATTATTTCTCTCACACAGTTCTCCTCTCTTGAAGAAGTTCTACCTGATTAGCCCAAGATCTTGTGCTCCCTAATGGGAAGTGATTTCCTGTTTCCTTTCTGTGCTGGATGTCTCCCTGGAAGTATTAGGCCTTCAGTCTTATGACCATCTTGTCACCTTTCCAACCTCTTTCCCCAGCTTCCTTTCGCATTGACAGAATATGACTGCATTCAGCCAGACCTGGACAGACTGAAAGCTGGGCACAGAGGAACCTAATGAGGTTCAACAAGGTGCAGAGTTCTGCACCTGGGGAGGAATAATAAACTGCACCAGTACAGGTTGGGAGGTGATCTGCTGGAGAGCAGCCCCATGGAGAGGGACTTGGGAGTGCTGGTGGAGAACATCCATGGCACAGCAATGTGCCCTGGTGGCCAAGAGAGCCAATGGGATCCTGGAGTGCATTAAGAAGAGTGTGTCCAGCAGATGGAGAGAGATTCTCCTCTCTCTCTACTCGGCCCAGGTGAGACCTCATCTTGAGTACTGTGTTCAGTTTTGAGCTTCCCAAACTGAACAGGGACAGGGATCTGCTGGAGAGAGTCCAGTGGAGGGCTACAAGGATGATGAAGGACTGCAACACTGCCTGATGAGGAGAGGCTGAGGGACCTGGGGCTGCTCAGTCTGGAGGAGAGAAGACTGAGAGGGGATTTAAGAAATGTTTATAAATATCTGAGGGCTGGGGGTCAGGAGGTGGAGGGACAGGCTCTGCTCACTTGCTGCCTGGGATAGGACAAGGAGCAATGGATGGAAGCTGCAGCACAGGAGGTTCCAGCTCAACTCAAGGGGGAACTTCTTGCCTGGAAGGGTCCCAGAGCCCTGGCACAGGCTGCCCAGAGAAGTTGTGGAGTCTCCTTCTCTGGAGCCTTTCAAGACCTGTCTGGATGTGTTCCTGTGTGCCCTGAGCTGGATTGTCTGGTCCTGCTCTGGCAGGGGGGGTGGACTGGATCATCTCTTTGGGTCCCTTCCAACCCCTAACATCCTGTGAGCCTGTAATCAACACCTGATTGTGGTGGCTGACTACTTCCTGACAGAATTCATTATGATATGATGCCTCCTATGGTGTCATCAGTTTCAGCAGTGGTGTTCACTGCTCATGCCCTCTGGCACTACTCCTTGTCAGGCAGCTCCATTTCAAAAGTTAAGGATATCCAAGGACAGCTTAGGTGTTTTTTTTTATAAGGTTTGGATAAAGGACTGTAATCCCAAGAGAACATCTAAAGCAAACCTTTCAAAAACATGTTTGTTTGCTGAGTTGAAATGTAAAGTGGAATACCTTCAGCTTCATGATTTCTCTTCTTATGAAAGATGTCATCCAAAACTCCTGTGCTTTCACCAATGTGCTACATCTATTGTCACCCATGTCAGAAGTCTTCTTCAATTTCTGTGGCCTCACAATGAGTTTCTATCTGGAAAAAAAAACCAAACAAACCAGAAACACACAAATGCCTCAACTTACTTTTGCTCTGTAGATTCTCTAATTCACTTTGCACTCCTAAAAATAACAACATAAAAAGATTTTCACCCTCTGCTAAGCTTCTGGAATTCCACTTTTCTACCTGTTAAATCTTTTACTTCCCAAAAGGATGATGAAGTGACAGGGGTGTTTGGGCTCCTCAGATTTTCAGTGACTTATTCTTTGGTCATAGTCTTTAGAACTTAGGGAATTACTCTTTGAAGGTTCAGAAACTGATAGAGCACAGCTTTATTTTTAGTCTTTTCAAAGAAGTCATCGGAGGCTTCTGTTTAGGGAGACAATGAGGAGGACTTGCTTGGTGAAATGTTTAACCACTAAAAGAATTTTTTTCCCCATTTTACTAGGGTAGCCTCTTTTTCTGCCTAGGTACAGTGCATATCTTATCAAATACCTTTCTGAAACTCAGAGTACCCTGACAATTTGGAAGGGCATTGAACTGTCNGAGGTTGTGGCTGCTCCCTCCCTGGAGGTGTTCAAGATCAGGTTGGAGGAGGCCTTGAGTGACCTGTACTAGTGGGAGGTGTCCCTGCCTATGGCAGGGGGTTGGAACTAGATGATCCTTGAGGTCTCCTTCCAACCTTACCATTCTATGATTCTATGATTCAGTGAAGCTCATATTATATAATCTTAAAAGGTGCCTGAGGTCTGATCCATTAGGCCTGTCTGCTGTCATTCATTATTTCTTCTCCCTCAACCACACTGTTGTCATCAGTTCTCAGTGTTTCCCAAGTTGCAGTTATGTGTTTCCTAGACACTTCCTCTGGCAACAGTGAGAGTCAGCTATCACATGTTGGAATTCCACCCCAAGTTTCAATGCCAGATATGGTCCATCTGTCAGGGATTTGAAACCCTTCATATGTTGTGAGTAGCTCCCATCACATGTGCTTTAGGCTGATAGCTCAGGTGGTGATGGAGTTATTGAAAGATATCCACTGAGTGTATGTTATCTATCTTCATCAGATACTCTAACAGAGATCTAAATTTGGGTACCCAGGGCTCCACTGTCATCTCAATGGGAAGGCAGAAGCCATAGAACAGCTATTTTTAACAAGGTTGAGAACAGTCTAAGTCCATTATGTGTAGGGGTCACAGAGCATCAGAGCAGCTCCCCAGAGAGGTTGTGGAGTCTCCTTCTCTGGAGACTTTCAAGGCCTGTCTGGATGTGTTCTTCTGTGACCTGAGCTAGATTGTGTGGTCCTGCTCTGGCAGGGGGTTGGACTGGATGATCTCTTTGGGTCCCTTCCAGCCCTTAACATCCTGTGACTGCTTTCCTGTCCACAGTATCTTCAGGAAATTGTTGCTGGGTCTTGCATGTACTCTTGGAAAAGCATGATTTGCCAGCTGCTTGCTATCTTGCTGCTTCACCAGCCTCCTGTCCTGAAAGTGTTTGGGCAAATTGATAATCCACAGCTACAGTTCTCACAGGAATGGTATTTAAAATTTTTGCCCTTTGGGGGATTCTTTCTTTATATTTTCATAGCATGGTTTAGGTTGAAAGATTGTCCAGTTCCAACCCCACTGCCATGGGCACAGACACTTCCCACATGAAGGTTGCTCAAGATCCCATCCGACCTGGCACTGAACACCTCCAGGGAGGGAGCATCCACAGCCTCCCCGGTCAACCTGTTCCAGTGTCTCACCACCCTCCCTGGAAAGAATTTCTTCCTAATATCCAGTCTAAATCTACTCTCTTCCAGCTTCAATCCATTCCCTCTCATCCTATCACTACAAGCTCTTGTAAAAAGTCCCTTCTCAGCTTTCTTGCAGGCTGCCTTCAGGTACTGGAAGGCTGCTAAAATGTCTCCCTGGATTATGCTCTTCTCTTGGCTGAACAGTCCCAAGTGTGGCAGCCTTGTGAGAACAATTTTGATTGTTCTAAATGGATAAAATCCAGCTGTTCTGCCTTGGGGAAAAATCAGCTTTGACTTAGACTGTTAGTAGCTAGGAAAGGTGACTCTTGGTGTTACCATTCACTTACTCTTTTACTGCCAAAACTGTCTTTGGCAAAGGGCTAAAGATGTAACTAAAAGTAGTCAAGGCCTGTAAGGAATCTGAGTTGACCCCGGGTGATTTTGGTTGTGTTTTCACCTTGAAGAGATCACACAAAAGTAGAAAACTAACTTTGAATCTCAGAAGGTAGGCTTTATGTGAATATCAACTAGATCAAAGAACTAATGAAGCCAGCACTCAGGACAAGGAGTAAAGAAAAGAGTTTGTACATCAGTTAGTTGTCAGACAGCTTCTTTCTCTTCAGGGTTGCTCTTGACTCCCAAGAACTTCACATGTGCAGTAAACTCTGCACAGCTGCCTGTGCATTCTGAGTCTGAGTCTCTCCTTCCATTGTTTCAGGAGGGTTGGCTCTAAGTTCTTCTCTGCCAGAAGCCTTCACCTCAGTGTTTGCTTGGCTCCTCTACCTCTTCTGTTTGTGTCTGTCCCTGAGAAGCTGCTTGCTCCTGGCATGCTCCATAGTTTTCATGCAAACTCTTGCACTCTGTCCAGGGGATAAACAACTCAAAGCACAGCTGCCAGGACAAGGCCTTCTCCCTCCTGTCCTGTTGTGCCCTTGCAGAATACACAGCAGAGGACATTGCAAGCGATAAAAAAAATTAACCAGGCACTATCCATAGCAAATCCTGAGGACCCAATCTACAAGATTTATATATAGAAAAAAAAAACCAAAAAAAAAGATTGTAGTTACAAGTTGTATTATGTGGCAGTCTGAGAAGTACCTTCCTCTGAAGTCTGGAGAAATACAATGTGCATTCCTACCTGCACTGAATGTTTGTATTGAAAACAGAACAAAACAAAACCCCCACAAGCCATAAAATGATATGTAATTTTCCTCTGTGTTATTAAAGGAACTTAAAACCACATCAGTGCTGAGATTTTCCTCTGTGTTATTAAAGGAACTTAAAACCACATCAGTGCTGAGATTTTCCTCTGTGTTATTAAAGGAACTTAAAACCACATCAGTGCTAAGATGCATTACCCATTTGTGACTTACTAAGTGTAAGCAGACAATCTGCTTCTTGAGAGATAATTGTAGGAGTTTGGAAGGCTGTGGTCATAGAATCATAGAATGGTAGTGTTGGAAGGGACCTCAAAGATCATAGAATCATAGAATCATAGAATGGTAAGGTTGGAAGGGACCACCTAGTTCCAACCCCCTGCCATAGGCAGGGACACCTCCCACTAGAACAGGTCACTCAAGGCCTCCTCCAACCTGGCCTTGAACACCTCCAGGGAGGGAGCAGCCACAGCCTCCCTGGGCAACCTGTGCCAGTGTCTCACCACCCTCACTGGAAAAAACTTCCTCCTAACATCCAGTCTAAATCTTCCCTCTGCCAGTTCAAACCCATTGCCCCTTGTCATGTCATTGCAAGATCTTATAAATAGTCCCTCTCCAGCCTTCCTGTAGCCCCCTTCAGATACTGGAAGGCTACTCTAAGGTCTCCTCAAAGCCTTCTCTTCTTCAGGCTGCAGAGCCCCAACTCTCTCAGCCTGTCCTCATGGCAGAGCTACTGCAGGCCTCTGAGTATCTTCATGGTCCTCTAAGCATTCTGTTTCATGCAGCAGAGCTCCCAGACTGGAGGGAAAAAAAAAAAGACCTCTGACAAAAAAAAAAACCAAAACAAAAACAAACAAAAACCCAACCACAACAACAAAAAAAACCCCAAAAACCCCCAAAACCACCAAAAAAGCAAGAAGGACATCCCTTACTGGTCACACATTCACATTCCTTGGCAACTAATGGGCTGCCAATAAATGTGAAAGTAGGTGTTTGTTATAAGATCTTCTTAGCTGACACCATCAAATGTGTTTCTACTCTAAAGGGAAATTCAGGGTAGATTGTGTAGTGCTGTTTTTCTCTCTCCTCTGCAATGTTTGCTATTGATTTTGAGTTGAAAAGAAGCTGTGGATATTTTGAAAATAGAAAACCCTCATCAAAACAGCGATTCACAAAAGCCTTCAGAAAGTGAACAATCGAAATTCAGGAGATGCAGGCCACATGGTGTCAGAGGTTTGGAACAAGCTAGATAATGATTCTTTTTTTTTTTTTTTTCCCTAAACCACTGAAGACTTTTTTTTTCCCTTCCTTTCTTTTTGCTAAGTAATAGCCTATTAGAGATGAGCTGAAGCACTGAAGCATTGGGCAGCTAATCATGCTGACTGAAGAGGCAAAGTCTATGCCTTGCAAATGCAGCTCAGTAAATACAGCTTTAAGTTAAATTATATGTTTTGAAAACCAGTGTTTTCCTTTCAGGGCTTTTAAGTCCCTTAAACTCTCTGTCACTAAAGACCACTGATGCTGAGAATTTGCTAGGTATCAAAACTGATGAAGCATTTAGGTGGACGGAGAGAACATCCTTGCTCCCATTAGACTGGGCTAAGATTACTGTTATTTTTTTTATTAGGAATGTGACATTTGATTTTCTAGTTAAAGATCTTGGATCTTCTAGTGAGAATGGGGAGGACTATAAACTCCTGTTCAGAGAATAAGCCAACCACCAAATATATGGAGCAGAAAGAAAAGAAAAATCAAGCCATTCTGTAGCTGTTTACTGTAGGATTTCTTGTGACTTCCAGTCAAGCATCCAGCACTAGCCAAGTTTAAGAGGAAAGTGATGCACTCCATGCAAGCCACTTCAACAGGCATAAAGCCATAAGTATTGCACCTTGGCTTTCACAGGATCACAAAACATTAGGGGTTGGAAGGGACCTCTGGAGATCATAAAGTCCAACCCCTCTGCCAGAGCAGGATTGTGTAATTTAGTGCATGTCTCATAGGAACACATCCAGGCAGGTCTTGAAAGTCTCCAGAGAAGGAGATTCCACAATCCTTTTGGGGAGCCTGTTCCAGTAAAGAAGTTCTTCCTCACATTGAGGTGAAAGCTGCTGTGTTCCACTTCCTGTGCTGTAGTTTCCATCCCTTGCCTCTTGTGTTATCACAGGGCTCAACTGAGCAGAGGCTTTTCTCTTCCCACTTGACCCCCAACCCTCAGATATTTACAAACATTGATTAGATCCCCTCAAAGTCTTCTCCTCTGACAGGTCCTATTAGTAACATTTGCAATTTTCTTCTCTTCTGTTTCCATCCCCCAGTTTTCCTTTACTGATTTCTCTTAGCTTTGTGTGTAAAGCTATTTTGAAAGCAATTAAGTTTTTTTTTTTCTTTATTTGTAATATATGAAGTTGTTTACAATTACTTTTTATCTTTTTTAGTTTTTTATCATTTGCTCAAATGCTGTTTTGGGCTTTTTTTTTGTTTAATTCTTATTCCACCTGCTGAAAATCCTTTCATTTTTTCAAATGTTTTGGTTGGTTTTTGTTTTTTTGTTTAATTCTTATTCCACCTGCTGAAAATCCTTTCAGTTTTTTCAAATATTTTTGTTTTGTTTTGTTTTTTTTTATTTAATTCTTATTCCACCTGCTGAAAATCATTTTTTCAAATGTTTTGGGTTTTGGTTTTTTTTTTTATTTCATTCTTATTCCANAAGCCTCTTCTCTCAAAGACACAAAGAATGAAGCACACTTGTCTGTCTTCTTGCTAGACATTTTCATAGAATCATAGAATCAAGAATCATAGAGTCAAGCAGGTTGGAAGAGACCTCCAAGCTCATCCAGTCCAACCTATCACCCAGCCCTAGCCAATCAATCAGAACATGGCACTAAGTGCCTCATCCAGGCTTTGCTTGAACACCTCCAGGGATGGTGACTCCACCACCTCCCCAGGCAGCCCATTCCAATGCCAATCACTCTCTGGCAAGAACTTCCTCCTGACATCCAGCCTAGACCTCCCCTGCCACAACTTGAGACTGTGTCCCCTCATTCTGTTTCTGGTTGCCTGGGAGAAGAGACCAACCCCACCTGGCTACAATCTACCTTCAGGTAGTTGTAGACAGCAATGAGGTCTGCCCTGAGCCTCCTCTTCTGCAGGCTGCACACCCCCAGCTCCCTCAGCCTCTCCTCACAGGGCTGTGCTCCAGGCCCCTCACCAGCTTCATCGCCCTTCCTGGACACATTCCAGTACCTCAATATCTTACTGGAATTGAGGGGCCCAAAACTGGACACAGCACTCAAGGTGTGGCCTGACCAGTGCTGAGTTACCTTTCTCAGAATCTCTTCAAAATGGTCATTTATGGGCTGAGCTTTGTCTACTGGGATTCCTCTTGGATGCTGTAATGATCCTAGTCCAAGCACTCCAAGGCAGTGAGCTGAAGTTGTTCAAAACACTGCTCATGGGCATTGGTGTCTGAAATGGGAAAGAATCTCAACCCACCCAAATCTGTTGTATTGACTTTTCAGTTTGGCCTTCCAAGCTCTGCCATTTTGCTTTGGTTTCTGTGTTTAGAGTTCACTTTAAGAGAAGATAAATTAGGCCTTTCTGCCATGGATGCTATAGTGAAGAGGAAATCACAGAATCACAGGATTAACCAGGTTGGAAAAGATCTTTCAGGATCATCAAGTCCAACCTATCACCTAACACCTTCTAATTAACTAACCCATGGCACTAAGTGCCTCATCCAGCCTCCTCTTAAACACCTCCAGGGAGGGGGACTCCACCACCTCCCCAGGCAGCCCATTCCAATGCCAATCTCTCTTGCTGTGAAGAACTTCTGCCTAACATCCAGCCTGAACCTGCCCTGGCACAGCTTGAGACTGTGTCCTTTTGTTCTGTCACAGGTTGCCTGGGATAAGAGACTGATCCCTGCCTTGCTACAACCTCCTTTCAGGTAGTTGTAGGGAACAATAAGCTCTCCCTTGAGCCTCCTCTTCTCCAAATAAATGCATTTCTCCCACTACAAGAATGAGGAGGTACCTAAAGGTATTCTGGTAACAGGATTATTTACTTCAAACTTGACACAGAAGTAGTTGCAATACCACAGGATGTTGCAGATGGCCAAAATATGAAGGGATTCTCATTTAGTACTACACACATTTTTGATAATACAGTCCCTGATGGCTATTAAAAGGTAATTCTGAATACATCTCGTGGTTCAGGAATTCCCTGTGCTGCTGGAAGTGTTTACTTGCAATTGCAGCCCAGAATATCAATCACATCCTGGGCTGCATCAAAAGATGCATGGCCAGCAGATCAAGAGAGATGATTCAGCCACTTTGTTCTGATGAGACCTCACCTGGAGTACTGCATCCACCTCTGCAGCCCTCTATACAGGAAGGACGTGGACTCGATGGAGTGGGTCCAGAGGAGGGCCACAAAAATGTTCAGGGGGTTGTAACACCTTTACTACAAGGATAGGCTGAGGGAGCTGGGGGAGTTCAGCCTGGAGAAGAGAAGGCTCCAGGGGAACCTAATAACAACTTTCCAGCACCTGAAGGGGGCTACAAGGATGGAGCAAGAGTGTTTACAAAGGTCTGTGGTGATAGGACAAGAGGCAATGGCTTCAAACTAGAGAAGAGCAGATTTAGATTGGATGTCAAGAACAAGGTCTGCACCATGAGGGTGGTGGAACACTGGAACAGGTTTCCCAGGGACATGGTTGAGGCCCCTTCCCTGAAGATATCCTAAGCGAGGCTCAACCAGGCTCTGGGCAACCTAATCTAGTTGAGGATGCCCCTGCTTACTTCAGGGGCATCAGGACTAGATGATCTTTGGAGGTCTTTTCCAACCCAAGGCATTCTATGATTCGATGACTATGAGGAAGGTCTCTCTGCTTCATCTCTCTTTGGAACGAGCCACATGCAAAAGCAGGAGTCTGGATGCATAAGCCTTCAGAGTAGCAGTTGCTACAGCATTTTTGGAAGCTTTCATCTTGACCTTTCTGACTTCTTTCCTTGTCCTCTCTTCCTGGTTATTCTTTTTTTGTTTTTTTTCTGAATACAGACAAAATGCCATTTGTAAGTGTGGGATAAGAACCTTTCAAAGAGATGTGTTCTAACTGAACAGAGATTTTGTGTTTGGTGTCAGTAATCGTGTCCCTGTAAATTGGAAACCCCTGCTACTAACAGGGGAGTAGCTCATCACTATTTGCCTTCATTAAAGGGCATTCAGTTGCTTTTGTATATCCACAGATCTATGTTACTTCAGGCTGCTCAAACAACTCCTGAATCTGCTAGTGGAGAAATACTGGTCTGGCAAAACCCACTGCATTTTCCCTTGTCCAAAAGCTGTGCTCCTTCCATTCTTGTCCCTGTGTAATTTGCTGCTGCCCATCTCCTAGGCTATCTTGATGTATGTGGAATTACTTCATTCCATTTGCTACTGTGCATCAAATAGCCATAGAGCATTCTCAGAAGTCCAAGGAGTTGCAGTTTTGTGAAAAATGATCCATGGCTACCATAAATGTATCCCCCATATTGATTACAGGCTACTCTGTTATTAAAATACTAAAATAAATGATACTGACACATAGAGAGCTGGGGCTCACAAAGGATGAGACAAGCAGAGCATAGAGAGAACGAGAATAAAGTCAGTCACTGAATTTATATTTGATGCTTACAGTACACAGTATCACCTTAGAAACTTGCAGACAAAACAAAACAAAACTTAAGGGTAATTGGAATATATATATATGTGTGTGTGTATATATATATAAACACATATATGTAGATATACACACACATATATAAGGTTGGAAAGCCCCTCAGGATCACCAAGTCCAATTGATAACCCTAATCTACAAGGTGTATCCTAAAGCACAGCCCCAGGCACCACATCCAAACTACTTTAAATGTTGTACCATTGCCACAGGGGACTCATGGAAGACAGGCAGTTAAAGAAAGCCACCCACACCACCCTAGTGCTGACAAATGATTTTTAAGTAAGTAGATCTGCTCTCTTGTGTCTAGAGCTTTTGGAAATAGATTTGTAGCATGTTCTAGATAAATGAAGATTACTTCCTCTTGCTCTCTACAATTACCCAAAAGGAGATTGTAGAGAAGCTGAGGTTGGTCTCTTGTCCCAAGTAACTAGTGATAGGATGAGAGGAAATGGGTTTAAGTTGTGCCAGGGGAAGTTTAAATTGAACATTGGGGAAAACTTCTTTGCTGAGAGAGTGGTGAGGTGTTGGAACAGGCTACCCAGAGAGGTGATGGAGTCATCATCCCTGGAGGTACTCAAGGAATGTGTAAGATGTAGCTTAGTGGTCATGGCAGTAGGGTTGCTGTTGGAATTGATGATCTTTAAAGTCTTCTCCAGACTTAGTAATTCTATGATCACAAACCATTGGTAAGCATATTATGAGCATTATTTGGATGAATTTCAGTTTTATAAGTATTGGCTAACCACTCATCTAAGTGTTGCATTGGGTTAGTTTGCATAATTATGTTCAATCTGAATAAACTCCTACTCTTGTCTGACACAAGCATCAATTGCTCCATCCCTCAATCCTGTCTTCTTTAATTCCATATGCATGGAAAATCTGTAGGAAATACCATCAAGGTTTTATTTAAAACTAACCTCAGTTTTAACCTCTGGTAGGGTACCTTTCCTCAGTGGTCATATTAGCCACTCATTATAGTTTTCCCTAAAGTAATCTCTTATTGTCAATCCACCATTTCTTTCTCAGGTGGGACCTACCATGGTAATGATTATTGCTACACCTTTGACCTTTCTTATCAATCTACTTTGCATTCCTTGCTTGACTGTATTTCTTTTCTCTGAAAAAAAAATATTGTTTATTCATTAAAAAAAAAAAAAAAGCTAAAAATCAGATATTAATTGCAATTTCCCAGTCAATTCATCAACCTTTTTGTGGGAGGATTGGTTTTTTTTTTTTAATACAAAATAATTAATCTAAAGGAAAATTTCAATCTTTTCATATTTGTCCACAATGCAAATAAAGCAATTTTACAGGAATATATTTTAAATGAAGTATTTTTGATTAAACTTTTTTCTTCCCCTTTCTTGTTTAGCACTGCTGAAATGCTGCATAAAATTTGTTCCTGTTCATCTCAAGCCACTCTCTGCTGTTCAGCCATCACACTGAAGCACCCTGTATTCCCCCAGCTCTAGCTCTTTGCAAATTCCAACCTTCTACATCAGCTTCACTTCATCAGCTCAGACATTTGAAGGCCAATAGGGATCACTAGATCACTTAGTTGGAGCTAAATATAACACCAGTAGTACAATTTCACCTAGTTTAGCTCTGTAGTGAACCAAATAACTTGTAATGGGCTTGAGCATATGTCCCGGTACAGCCATCAGTCTTGATCTGAGGATTTCAACAACTGGAGAAATATCATCAATTTTCATAATGGCTCTCATAGCTAATCACCACTGCAATTTAAAAAAAAAAAATGGTCTTATTACAAGTTTGAATATTCCTAACTGCCAGCTCCAGCCACTAATTCTTGTTATGCTTTCCTCGAACAGATGAAAGAGCCCACTGGTGTTCAGCGTTTCCCTCGGTTCTGCACTTTATCTGCAGTTTTAGGTCAGCCTATGCAAGAATAATAATGTAAGCCTGAAAAGGTAGAATGAATAGAATAGAATAGAATAGAATAGAATAGAATAGAATAGAATAGAATAGAATGCACTAGACTACACTAGACTAGACTAGAATAGAATCAACCAGGCTGGAAGAGACCTCCAAGCTTACCCAGCCCAACCTGTCACCCAGCCCTAGCCAATCAACCAGACCATGGCACTAAGTGCCCCATCCAGGCTTTGCTTGAACACCTTCAGGGACAGGGACTCCATCACCTCCCTGGGCAGCCCATTCCAATGCCAATCACTCTCTGTGAAGAACTTCCTCCTAATATCCAACCTAGACCTTGAGACTGTGTCCCCTTGTTCTGTTGCTGGGTGCCTGGGAGAAGAGACCAACCCCAGCTGGCTACAACCTCCCTTCAGGTAGCTGTAGACAGCAATGAGGTCTGCCCTGAGCCTCCTCTTGTGCAGGCTGCACACCCCCAGCTCCCTCAGCCTCTCCTCACGGGGCTGTGCCCCAGGCCCCTCACCAGCCTTGGTGCCCTTCTCTGGACACGTTCCAGTACCTCAACATCTCTCTTGAATTGAGGGGCCCAGAACTGGACACAGTAAATGATGCCACATTTTGAGAAGAGTTAGGCACTGATATTTGGATGCTGTCTTTACTCTCTGGATTCTGCAAAGTCTACCTAAAGCTGATGACTTGGGTATAGTATTTGGCATCTAGTTAGAAGCACTATTGCTGAGAGCATAAGTATTGATTCTTTCTTGACTTTGATTTGTAAGGAAAGGAGGCTTTTATAACCATACATACTATTTGTTTGTCCTTTTCCATCTTCTTCCCTCACTTCTCAGACAGCTTGGGAACATCCTGAGTAATTCCAGCCATGTGTGCTATAGTTCAGCAGAGATCACAAGGCTTTTGTGCTCCTTTAGTCTCTTATAAAAGACAGAGGCAGGAGAGAGTTCTCTGCTCAGTTTGCTCCTCTCTCCCTTTCCCTCAGCTAACGGAGGGGTAGCTACTGTAGCCTGTTTGATTTCAGCTGGTGCCCACAAGCTGATTAGTATCTGAGTGGTTCATAGCTGACCATTTTAGATGCCTCTTTGTTGTCCAGCAACTAGGAGCTGTGGGATTAATTTAAACAGTGAAGAGAAAGGGTAATTAAGTCATGGTGAAAGGAGGTACTGGTAGGAGGCAGGGATCACCAGGATAAATGCTGGAATTTTTGAACTTGGGCAGTTTGGAGGGGATTAGAGAGTCACAGGAGGTTTCTTGGAGGAAACTTTTCCTTTAGTTGCCTGCTCAGACTGTCACAAGAAGATATTTCTGTAATTCTGATATTTTTGCTCCCTCTCTGGAGGTGTTCAAGGCCAGGTTGGACAAGTCCTTGAGCTACCTGTACTAGTGAGAGGTGTCCCTGCCTAGGGCAGGGGGTTGGAACTGGATGATCTTTGAGGTCCCTTCCAACCTTACCATTCTATGATTGTATAAAAAGTCAGCATAGTAGCTCTGAATATGTCAACAAACCTCACAATGCATTTGTCATTGTCACAATTAAGACTCTTCTCATCATATTGTGAAACTTCTTCTGAAGGCAGTATCAGGTTGTTTATATGTGCAGCTTATAGCCACAATACAAATTGTTGATGTCCACTTGGTATGAAGTGTGGTAGCAATGCATGATTTTAAAACAACTTTCTTCTCTTTCTTCCTGGGTTTGTGGCAGAAAAATAGAATTTACCTTCTGCTGTCATCTTCAGAAGCTTTTAGGCCCAAGATAACTTCATAAATCAAATAATCAGGTTTCTTGCTTTCTTTTGGTTGTTTTGGGGTGGGTTTTTTTTAGGTTTTCTTTTAAGTGCCTTTTGTCTTCTGGCAGGCTTATTTTACAGGCCATAATTTCCCTTCACAACTAAAAAATGTGAGAGGAAAATAACCTTTCAGGACTAATTAACGAAGATTATAACTCAGTGGGTTAAAATCTGTTTTAAACAATTAACTATGCCATTTACTGGTTGGAATCCTCACAGCTTCTTATTAAGGGCTTTCACTGAAGGGTTAGCTCAAAACTTGTCTTAGGGTGTAAGTGTCTGATGAGTTCCAGAAAGAAACTTATAATGACCTTATTTTACTTCTAATTCAAAGCAAAGATTCTTCTTTTTTTTTTTTTTTTTTGGTAAAACTCATATTCCAAAAAATGGCTGAAAACTTTAAACATAAAAATGCTTCTTTAGTGAGAGTCTCTCCTTCTGTGGGAAGAGGACACTTCAAAGAATCATAGAATCATAGAATTGTTTCTTAAAGACCTCTAAGGTCATTGAGTCCAACTGTCAATCTAAGACCACCATTCAACTTAAGGACATCATCTTGGTATGCATAAGGAAAAAAAAACCAGATAAGTATGGGAACTGAGATCTGGACTTCTGGCAGAGTTGCTGCATGGTCTTCAAGAGCAAACCACAAACTTCAGGGTAGTATTCCTGGGGAATCTGACAAGGGATAATTTCTCACGTAGGTTTTTTTTTCCCCTCTCTCTTCTCTAGGACTTTCATCAATCATGTCACATATTTTTCTTCAGTCTGATCTCTTAAAAAAAATGACCCATTTAAAATAATTTTTCAAGAGAGCATGGAATACATTTGAAAAGAAAATTCAGATTCGAACCTCTACAGTTGAAGGAATTCATTGAGCGATTGTCCAAACCTATAGAGGATTGATGTAATATTTAAAGAAGCTCTAAGAGGAAAAGCAACCTTCTGGCCTTAATTTTGTGCATATGTTTGAGACCACAGAACACTAAGCTGTACAGAAAGATAGCTGAGATGTATTTTAATCTGCCTTTAATCAGTATTCATAACAGCATTAACTTACAGAATCATAGAGTGATCTAGGTTGGAAGGGACCTTAGAGATCATCTACTCCAACCTCCCCTCCATAGGCAGGGATGACCCTCAACTAAACTTGGCTCAAAGATCATCTAGTTCTAAACTCTCACCACACGCAGGGACACCTCCCACTAGTACAGGTCACTCAAGGCCTCATCCATCCTGGCCTTGAACACCTTCAGGGAGGGAGCAGCCACAACCTCCCTGGGCAACCTGTGCCAGTGTCTCACCACCCTCACTGCAAACAACTTCCTCCTAACATCCAGTCTAAATCTCCCCTCTGCCAGTCCAAACCCATTGCTCCTTGTCCTGTCATTGCAAGACCTTGTAAATAGTCCCTCCCCATTCTTCCTGTGGGCTCCCTTCACATCCTGGAAGGCCACTCCAAGATGTCCTGAAAGTCTTCTCTTCTCCAAGCTGCAGAGCCCCATCTCTTGCAGCCTGTCCTTATAGCAGAGCTGCTCCAGCCCTCTGAGTTCTTTGTGGCCTCCTCTGGACTGACTCCAACAGTTCCATGTCCTCCTTGTGCTGGGGTCTCCAGAACTGCACACAGTACTCCAAGTGGTGTCTGAGGAGAGCAGAGCAAAGGGGCAGAATCTCCTCCCTTACCCTGCTGGCAGCACTTGTCTTGCTGCAGCCCAAGAGCTGCATCAATCTCTGGTATATGGCTANCATCTACTCCAACCTCCCCTCCATAGGCAGGGATGACCCTCAACTAAACTTGGCTCAAAGATCATCTAGTTCTAAACTCTCANTTTTTTTTTTTTTAAATCAATAGAAAAAAGTTCTCTTAAATCTATTAGTGATTGTCCTAGTCCCTAATTCAAGTACCTCCTAATTACAGAATGTCACTGGCTTAACTAATAGAGAATAATAAGTGTCATGTTAATCTCCATTACCCAGCTTTCCCATCCCATGCAATAAAGACCAAATAGGCAAAATGTTACTCCTCTTTTTCTGTAACAGTCTCTTTCTAACCTGAGAACAGCTGAACAATTTCACAATTTCAAATAATTGCTAAAATGGACCCCCTTATTTTTTTCTAAGCCACTCTGTCATCTTTTCTGTGATGTGTTTAGCTTGTTCAGCACCTGGATTTTAAAAAGCACTTCATTCAAACTTCTTAGATCATTAAAATTTACATTAAACTTCTTTGCATCAGTGGCTCCTGATTGCAGCCAAAGGAGATGTGAGGGAGAAGGGAACACAGCAGAGCCAGATTGCACACTGGCTGACCACAGAGCCTGGTTTAAAAGGGCCATAAAACCTCCACCATAACAAAGAGTAATTTAAATGTGACAGTGAATGAAGTAATATCATTAAGCAGAAAATGAGAGATCAATGAGGAACACTGTGCTAATATTGATAACAGCGATAACTGGGTTGCAAAGCAATTAGTGCCTAATCAAAGATGAGGCAGGCAGTGGTCAGTTAAACACACCAATGTATAAAGGATTTTTAAAGGCAAGACTACAGGCATCCCAGTGGAAGAAAAAACAGGAGAAGTGTGCAAGGTGATAACCAGGACCAGGTGGGCTTAGAGAAATGCAACTGGAAAGCACTGATTGAAACTGCACTATGAGCTGTATGTTGCTCATGAAAAATAAAATGATGGCTTAAATATCCTCTGTCTTTTAAGTAGCAGTGCAAAACTTGAAGCATTTGCATGGTTGAAAAAGGAACCTCCTGAACTGGAATAATTGGAGGGAGAAGGAATAAAAATTGTCTTGCTGTAGTGAGGGATTGGAGCCTACAGCTGAACCTCGCTATCAGATCTGGCTATAGTACAGGCTAATTTTTCTGCAGAGGGAAATGCTATTAGAAATGTTATCCTTAAAAGAAATATTAACTTCCAGAGCACTTCTTAAGTAATGCACATCACTCTTCAGTAAGACTGGGACAGACTGGAGAGCTGGGCACTGAGGAACCTAATGAGGTTCAACAAGGATAAGTGCAGAATCCTGCATGTGGGAAGGAATAATAAACTGCAGCAGTACAGGATGGGAGGTGATCTGCTGGAGAGCAGCCCTGTGGAGAAGGACCTGGGAGTACTGGTAGGCAATAATTTACCCATGGGACAGCAATGTTCCTTGTGGCCAAGAAGGCAAAAGGGATCCCGGGGTGTATTAAGAGGAGTATGTCCAGCAGATCAAGGGAGGTTCTCCTCCCCTTTTACTCTGCCCTGCTGAGACCTCACCTGGAATATTGTGTTCAGTTTTGGGCTCCCTAGTTCAGAAGGGGCAGGGAGCTACTGGAGAGAGTCCAATGGAGGGCTATGAAGATGATTAGGAGGCTGGAGCACTGCCCTGTGAGGAGAGGCTGAGGGATCTGGGGCTGTTTGGTCTGGTGAAGAGAAGACTTAAAGGGGATCTAATCAGTGTTTATGAATATACGAGGGCTGGGAGTCAAGAGGGAGAGGACAGCTGAGCCCTGTGATAGGACAAGGGGTAACGGATATAAACTACAGCACAGGAAGTTCCACCGCAACATAAGCAAGAACTTCTTTACTGTAAGGGTCACAGCGCACTGGCACAGGCTGCCCAGAGAGGGTGGGAAGTCTCTTTCTCTGGAGATTTTCAGGACCTCTCTGGAAGTGTTTCTCTGTGACCTGAGCTAGATTCTACGGTCCTGCTCTGGCAGGGCAGTTGACCTCAATGATCTGTGGTGGTCCCTTCCAATCCCTAACATCTTGTGATCCTGTGATCCTCTAAACCTAGGGTCTAACACTTTGGATTGCAACAAGGTTTTTCATTTCTTCTGCAACTGAGCTGTAAATTAAGAACAAGTGACCCTGTCTCAGACCTGCTTTATACAACCGATTCATCTACGACATTCTAACTGTAGGCAAAAATGTTTGGATTAACTGACTGCAAGTTGATGGGGGTGAAAATATAAACAGGAGCACTTGCTCTGTTCAGATTTAAATTTCCAGGGGAAAATCAAAGAAAAAAAAACCCCAAAATGTTCAACATTTGAGTGTGGAAAAGGCCCAGCATTTCCCAAAGTCAAAGGTGCATATACTGCTAAGTGACTTTACCCTGGGCAAGGAAAGAGTTTGCAGGAGAGGACTCCAGAGGAATGAAAGAAGATATTAAAAATAATTAGATAGCAGTTAGAGAATAAGGAAGACAATGAACTGTAACAGATGTCTGCCCCAGTTGTCAAGGAACATAGGGATAAAAAGAGAATCAGCAAAAGATGATTCAGGGAAAGAAAGGAAGCAAGGAATTCAGAAGGAGGAAAGGAGTTTGGAATTTGGAATTCAGAAGAAGGAAGGAAGGAAGGGATTCAGAACAGAGCAAGGAATTCAGAAGGAGGAAAGGAGTTTGGAATTTGGAATTCAGAAGAAGGAAGGAAGGAAGGGATTCAGAACAGAGCAAGGAATTCAGAAGGAGGAAAGGAGTTTGGAATTTGGAATTCAGAAGAAGGAAGGAAGGAAGGGATTCAGAACAGAGCAAGGAATTCAGAAGGAGGAAAGGAGTTTGGAATTTGGAATTCAGAAGAAGGAAGGAAGGAAGGGATTCAGAACAAAGCAAGGAATTCAGAAGGATGGAATTCAGAGAGAGGGGAGGGAGGGAAGGAGGAGAGAGGCAGAGAGCTAACTATTAGCCAAATCCATCAGACATGTGCAAGTCCAGCCAGTAACAAATTACTGGACATGCAGCTATGGATCCTTTATCTTTCAGCCTTCTCTTTATTCATCTCTGGTCCTTTCCTTAAATATTCCGTAACAAATTTTACACAATCCCACAAGGCTCTCTGGTAGTCCTTCAGAAATTCCACACAAGTCCCTTGAAATACTCCCTAATGCTCCTGATAATCCTATTTCCACACCTTCTCAGTTACACAGCTCAAGGCAATTCTCAGGGCTGTGCCAGAACAGTTTTCTTAATGGCCATCTATCAGTGACCAAAGAGCTCCTTTTTTTGTGTTACTGCCTCCATGGGCCTGTTCCTATGTAGTTGTTAGTCTAATTTATCACTTTATTTATTAGATGAGTCTAATTTATCACTTTATTTATTAGATGTTATTTCTTTTACATTGAATAGTCCTTAAGCAAGTAATGAACCAGATGCTTTCCCATTCCACACACCCCTGTGGCTCCGTGCAAACACCAGCTCAGTAAGCAGCAGTGATCTAAAAAGCAAACCAAGGACAGGCTAGGACAAATAGAGCAGAATGGAAAGGATCATATAATCATGAACTCACAACATATCTAGCTCTGGAACTATGCCCATGGATATAAAAAAATATAAAAGTACACAGAAACTTCAAAAGGAAATCATCAGGAAATGTGTGCATCAAGAAGAGTGTGGCCAGCAGGGCTAGGGAGGGTCTTCTCCCCCTCTGCTCTGCCCTGCTGAGACCACAGCTGGAATACTGTGCCAAATTTTGGGCTCCCCAGTTCAGGAGAGACAGGGACCTGCTGGAGAGAGTCCACTGGAGAGCCACGGGAATGAGTGGGGGACTTGAGCATCTGTCCTATGAAGACAGACTGAGAGCCCTGAGGCTGTTTAGTCTGGAGAAGAGAAGGCTGAGAGGAGATCTGATAAATGTGTACAAATACACATGTGAGGGGTGGGTGTCAAGTGGATGAGATCAATCTCTTTTTGGTGGTCAGCAGCAGTAAGTCAAGGAGTGAAGGCTACAAACTGGAACATAGAAGGTTTCACCACAACATGAGGAGAAAGTGCTTTACAATGAGGATGACAGAGCACTGGAACAGGCTGCCCAGAGAGGTTGTTCTCTGGAGACTTTTAAAACCTGCCTGGATGCCTTCCTGTGTGAACTACCCTCAGGCATCCTGCCTTGGCAGGACTCAGTTGGACTCAGTGATTTGTGGAGGTCCCTTCCAACCTCTAAGGTTCTCTGATTCACTGAAATAAAACGTGTGGAGCAGTGTGAGAGAAGGCAAGGACCCCGTAGGCTGTAAAGCAGCTGATGATAAAAGCCTACAAAATCGTGGAGAAGTCAAACAGGGAGGTTGTTCACATTTGCTAGGTGACAGGAGGGAATTACTGGGTGAAAGATTTTAATGAGCAGGGAGAGGTATTACTTCACACCACATGCTCTTAAACAATAAGACCCATGGCTGCAACATACTGTGAATGCAAAGAGCTTGCACAGATTCAAAAAGCAGCTAGACAAAGTCTTAGAACAAAAAACCAAGTGGAGCAGCCTTCCATTTTGCTACAATATATGAGGGAAAGTTTTATTCTATGCTTGCATCTGTCTCAGAATCTTTTCTCTACATCAGGTGCCAATTATTTGGGGAGACATGATACTGACATAGAGTGATGTCTTCTTGAACCTATTACAGCCATTTCATTTAATTCTGTGGAAAATGAGGGTTCACTTGGCTAAAACTGACACTGAAACCTCCTCTTGTAAGCAGGTTTCAAAGCAGCTCATGTGTTGTGTGATGCTTTGGGAGTTACCTGCCCCACCACACTTTGTGAAAGCACCCAGACTAGAGTCAGCCTGATGGAAGTTAAGGACTGAAGCTCTATTTACAGCTTAGCACAATGTACAAGCAGAGATATACACAATAGACAAGAATAGTTACAGAAATAGACAAGTTGAAGGTAATACAGAAACACAACACCCCTCCCAGAGATCAGAGACCCCAGGAGGAGCTCCCAACCACCCTTCCACCTTCTCCCCACCCCTATACCTTACCCCAGGGTCTGCCTTATGTGTAAGGTGAGCTTGGAGGATCAGGCAGGGAAGTTAGAAGCAGAGTGGTTAGTGAGGTTACTCAGCAGATAGGAGAGGACCCAGAGGNCTCAGCCTTCCTGTAGGACCCCTTCAGATACTGGAAGGCTACTCTAAGGTGTCCTGGAAGCCTTCTCTTCTCCAGGCTGCAGAGCCCCAACTCTCTCAGCCTGTCCTCATAGCAGAGCTGCTCCAGCCCTCTGATATATAATTCTTTTCATAAAAATATTCCAATTAGCCTCAAACCAGCACATGTTGTCAGCCTTTTACTAATCAAGGTCAATGTGTTACTGGCATACATCTCATCTGGCTGGTCCCAATACTCCAATAACCCAGGCCAATACAGTTCTGGGTGTGGAATATTTTCTTATCAGTCATTTAACTGGGAACTGTACATAACTTAGGCCTGGAGATGGGAGAAGAAAATTTTTTAAAAAATAAATATTTCTTTTCAAAATCATAGAATTGTAGATTATTTTGGGTTGGAAAGAACCTTTAGTGGTCATGCAGCCCAATCACTGTTCAATGGTCAAGGAGCAGTCAATTCAATTCAAAAGGCACACAAAGATCAGTTGATCAAAGGAGAAGGAATCATGCTGAATTTTCTTATCAAACAACCAAGGTCATATTCCAAATGAATCCTTCTGTATGCAGTTGTGCTGCTGTTTGACATGGCTGTATACACCCTTGCACAGATCAGAAATACCTTGGCTTCCCTCATAACAGTGGATATAGAATTTAAGAATTCACAGAATTGTGGAATTGTGAGTGTTGGAAGGGATCTTAAAGATCATCCAGTTCCAACCCCCCTGCCATGGGCAAGGACACCTTCCACTAGATCACATTGCCCAGAGCCACATCCAGCCTGGCCTTAAAAACACCCAGGAATGGAGATTCTACCACCTTCTAGGGCAACCTGTGCCAGTGTCTTGAGACCCTTATGGTGAAGAACTTCTTCCTAATGTCTAATCTACATCTCCCCTCCTCTAGCTTGGATCCATTCCCCCCAGACCTGACACCTTAAAAAGTCCCTCCCCAGCTTTCTTGTAGGTCCCCTTCAGGACTCCACAATAAGGTCTCCTCAGAGTCTTCTCTTCTCCAGACTGAACAACCCCAACTCTCTCAGGTTGTCCTCACAGAAGATGTGCCTCAGCCCTCTGGTCATCCTCATGGCCCTTCTCTGGAAAGGAATTGAACTTCCTTCTCGGGATTTTTCTGATTTTCAATTAAAATGTAAAAGAGTTGTTAAGTGGTTGTAAAGAAAAACAACCAAACAGACAAATAAACATTTTTCTTCTAAGGTACTGGACCAGAGTAAGGCATTTGACTCTGTCCCACGTGACATCCTGGTCACCAAGCTGGAAAAACATGGACTTGATGTGTGGAGCACTGCTGGGTAAGGAATTGGCTGGATGGTGGCACACAGAGAGTAGTGATCAAGGGCACAATGTCCACCTGGAGACCAGTGCCAAGTGGCTTCCCTCAGGGGTCAGTGCTGGCACCAGTGCTGTTTAACATCTTTGTCAGTGACATGGACAGAGGAATCAGTGCACCCTCAGCAAGTGTGCAGATGGCACCAAGCTGTGTGGCACAGTCAACTTGCTAGAGGGCAGGGATCCATCCAGAGGGACCTGGACAGGCTGCAGAGGTGTGCCCAGGCCAACCTCATGACATTCAACAAGGCCAAGTGTAAGGTCCTGCACCTGGGTAGGCACAATCCCAAGCACAACTCCAGGCTGGGTGGGGAATGGCTGAGAGCAGCCCTGAGGAACAGGCCCTGGGGGTCTGGGGTGATGAAAAGCTCAAGATGAGGCTGCAGTGTGAGTGCAGCCCAGACAGCAACTGTGTGCTGGGCTGCAGCAAGAGCAGTGTGGGCAGCAGGGCAAGGGAGGGGATTCTGCCCCTTTGCTCTGCTCTCCTCAGACCCCACCTGCAGTCCTGTGTGCAGTTCTGGAGCCCCCAGCACAGGAAGGACATGGAAGTGTTGGAGCCGGTCCAGAGGAGGCCACCAAGATGCTGAGAGGGCTGCAGCAGCTCTGCTGTGAGGACAGACTGAGAGAGTTGGGGCTCTGCAGCCTGCAGAAGAGAAGGCTTCCAGGAGACCTTAGAGTAGCCTTCCAGGATCTGAAGGGGGCTACAGGAAGGCTGGGGAGGGACTATTGACAAAGTCTTGCAATGCCAGGACAAGGGGCAATGGGTTTGAACTGGCAGAGGGGAGATTTAGACTGGATGTTAGGAGGAAGTTCTTTACAGTGAGGGTGGTGAGACACTGGCACAGGTTGCCCAGGGAGGTTGTGGCTGCTCCCTCCCTGGAGGTGTTCAAGGCCAGGTTGGAGGAGGCCTTGAGTGACCTGTGCTAGTGGGAGGTGTCCCTGCCTATGGCAGGAGGTTGGAACTAGATGATCCTTGAGGTCCCTTCCAACCTTACCATTCTGTGATTCTATGATTCTATGATTTAAAATTTTAGTTGGAGCTTATAACTTACTGCAGAAACTTATTTGGAGAAGGTATTTAGTAGTTTGATATTTTCATGTGAATTCTTTTAGCAGTTCAGTCCTGTGCTAGATTTGCTTCGATTCATTTGTTCTCCCAAACTCAGTGAAATTATGTGCACTAATAGTAGCTGGGGATGTTGCTCTTTGATTTGTAAGGCAATGTAATTAAGGATGCATCATTCGTGATAATATGAAGTGTCAGTTGTATGTAAACTATTGACTATCACTCTGAATTGTTTCCTGACTGCTTCTTATTAAAATCATGCTTTGGACAATCTGTCACTGAAATTGAACAATATAACTCAAATGTTCATGTTGCCCTGAAAGTCAGAATGCCTTCAATCTTCCACATAAATCAGCAAGAGATCAGACCTCTTTCTGAAGTGAGGTTGTTTTCCTATCAAGTCTGGTCAATGTGAACTGAACAGAGGCAGCAGCCACACCAGAAGTACAATGATGTGAGAGCTGAGTCATTGAAAGCAACAAATGCTGATTGTGTGGGTTAAGAAACTGGGAATTATGCAACTGACTGGAAAAAAAGAAGAAGAAAAGAAACACAGAAGGATCTTAAATCAAAGTTTCCTCTTTTTCCACAAACGGTTTACAGAAATTTGCAGAAGTTTTCATTTCCCTAGTGAAACATTTCGTGTTTGAAGCCTCTCTATCCCTTTTGTTTTACTTGTGTTTAAATGGACATCCTGTAGATCCTGTGATCCTGTGAATTTAAGACTCAGCTTGGTACAGTTCTTGGCCACCTCATTTCAACTCCTCTATCACCTAGAAAGGTTGGACCAGATGAGCCTTGGGGTTCCTCCTAGCCTGGCATTCTGTGATTCTGTGATACCTTCCAACCTTTCCATTCTATGATTCTAAGTAATACTCTGAAATGGCACATTGCAGGTATTAAGAGAGTGTTCAACTTTTCAGAAATGTGGAGTGATATTTTAGAATCATAGAATCATAGAATGGTAAGGTTGGAAGTGACCTCAAAGATCATCCAGTTCCAACCCCCTGCCACAGGCAGGGACACCTCCCACTAGCACAGGTCACTCAAGGCCTCGTCCAACCTGGCCTTGAACCCCTCCAGGGAGGGAGCAGCCACAACCTCCCTGGGCAACCCGTGCCAGTGCCTCACCACCCTCACTGTAAAGAACTTCCTCCTAACATCCAGTCTTGGTCCATTTTGGACTGACAACCTGCTCACCTAGCAGCTAAGGGCATTTATGAAAGAAAAGAATTGCCAAAGATGCAGAATATCTTATTTTCATCAATTGCTGCCTCAAAAAAAGTATTTGTGTAGATCAAATTTCTGCCCTGAACACCCTGATCTAATTTCAAAACGAGATGAACTTTGAAGAGCAGTGCTGCTTTGACTTGGGTGGTAGACCAACAAATTAAATATCCAACTTAATTATTCTGTGAATTTATGATTGAAAAATGAATGCTGTAAAGGCTCCTTATTGTGATTTACTGGAGTATGTCATGGGACAAATTAAAATATTCAGTCAAAGGATTTCTATTATAGAGGTTAAACTGTCTTGAAGGAGAAAAATCTTTGAGGGTCAGACATATTCTGGTCGTAATGCTAACCCAGTTGAAAGTTATCTCTATACCTAAGACACATTGAAAGAAAAAAAGAAGAAGAAATATGACTCCTAAGCTATGCTACCTCAAGGTTATGCCAGACTCCATCAGGGACTCTGTCTCTTAATGTCTTTGACTCTCAGAATTTTCTCCATGCAAGAAGCCTAGGATGTTCAGGCAAAAGCTGGGATCTCTGTCCATCCACTCTCAAATCTCAGCATGATGGAAATGTCTCTGAAAAACACCTCTATATTTTTGCATTGAAGTCTGCAGGGAATATCCTTGTCCAGACATTTTGAGGCTTCAGGTTGCATTAGTGAGAGTAGGCTCCTTTGTGAACTAGAGTTCACAGGGGTTTTATGGTGCCTATGTTAGTTATTTATGCCCAGCTACACCAGCAGAAGAGATCCCTGCCCATGTCATACAACCCTTTGAGCTGGGTTATAGATATGACTACGAGGAGACACTGAGGGAGTTGGGACTGTTCAGTCTGGAGAGGAGGAGGCTCCAAGGTGACCTTATTGTGGCCTTTCAGTATCTTAAGGGAGCCTACAAGAAAGCTGGGGAGGGACTTTTTAGGATGTCAGGTAGTGACAGGACTGGGAGGAATGGATCCAAGCTAGAAATGGGTAGGTTCAGGCTGGATGTTAGGAAGTTCTTCACTATGAGGGTGGTGAGACACTGGAACAGGTTGCTCAGGGAGGTGGTGGAAGCCTCATCCCTGGAGGTGTTTAAGGCCAGGCTTGGCTGAAGCTGTGGACAGCCTGATCTAGTGTGAGGTGTCCTTGCCCATGGCAGGGGGGTTTGGAACTAAATGATCTTTGCAGTTCCTTCTAACCCTGACTGATTCTATGATTCTGTGATTCTGTGATTCTGTGATTCTGTGATTCTATGATGCTATGATGCTATGATTCTATGATTCTATGATTCTGTGATTCTGTGATTCTATGATTCTATGATGCTATGATTCTGTGATTCTGTGATTCTATGATTCTATGATTCTATGATTCTATGATGCTATGATTCTGTGATTCTATGATTCTATGATTCTATGATGCTATGACTGTGACTTGACCTGGGTTTTTATTTAGGATTGTCACTCTCAAAAAACATGTAAAACCTTGTGAAGTAAGGCAAACATATAGGATGCTTCAGGTTTTGGGTTTGGTTTTTTGGTTTTTTTTAATTAGAATTAATTTCTACAAGAGAATAAGAACCTTGTGTAAACAATGGAGGAAATTTGGAAGAGTGGCCCAAAATTACCACCAGGATAATTAAAATGGATAGTGATAGGAGGTTTATTCTTATTTTGGGAAGTTTGTGGTGGGTGTTGATACCAGACATGAAACAATCATGAATCTGGCTCGCACTGCCAAATCCAAGCCTTTGAATTCAACATAATTTGAGCTCCTGATTTATCTCACAACAGTTGAAATAAGTCATCATTCTATCACTGTTTTGGTTATAGATCTCAGCCCCTTGCTGCTGTGCCTTTTTCACCTTGAGTAAAATAAGTTTTTCTTCCTGCATTCAGAATACCCTTTCTCATAACAAACCACAATGCATCCCTCTCTATTTCTTTGCACCAGATCAATAGGCATTTTCCATAGTTTAGGTTCCTTTTTTCTCCTATTATAGAATCATAGAATGGTAAGGTTGGAAGGGACCTCAAGGATCATCTAGTTCCAACCCCCTGCCATAGGCAGGGACACCTCCCACTAGTACAGGTCACTCAAGGCCTCATCCAACCTGGCCTTGAACACCTCCAGGGAGAAGAGAAATTCTTCATCATAGATTCATAGAATCATAGAATCATAGATTCATAGAGTCATAGAGTCATAGATTTGTAGATTCATAGAATCATAGATTCACAGAATCATAGAATCAAAGAATCATAGAAGGTTTAGGTTGGAAGGGACCTCAAAGATCACCTAGTTCCAACCCCCTGCCATAGGCAGGGACACCTCCCACTAGAACAGGTCACTCAAGGCCTCATTCAACCTGACCTTGAACACCTCCAGGGAGGGAGCAGCCACAACCTCCGTGGGCAACCTGTGCCAGTGTCTCATGGAAGGGTCTCAGTTTCTCTGAAGAGAAGCCTGGGAGAAGAGCTGTAAACATTGCTGCACACTTAAAGGAGTAGTTCCACTGTCACAGAAATCACATGAATGGTAAATCTATAATCTAGGAAAGGGAGGAAAGCAACCACAGAGCTGTGTAAACAGTGTGTGGATCCTTGAGGCCTTATTTTTTCCTCCTGGATAAAATGAGTGCCCTGAGAGACACTTGTGCCCTGCGCTAGAGAACAATGTGCCAAGCACCATAATTTGACTGAAGCTAGGAAGATGAATAAGTACCTGATGAAAGAGATTATTTGCTTTTATTAACATGCTAATTTTGGCAGAAATCATCTGCTAATTTTTGTTACAGCTGCTGTCGATGACAGTCGTTGGTATCTTGATACTGAAAATACTCTGCTGGCTGCACTCATCTCATGGCTTCTCTAAACCACCTGGGAAAGAAAGTATTTATTCAGAGGCTGCTCAGATACCAGCTTATCTGCCTCTGCCTCCTTTGGACTGTGATCTGTCAGCAGCAGCACAGTCCCTAGAAGTGCACCTGATTATTGGAGAACATTTGGGTTTGCTGTGATAATGCCTCTCTAATTGCCCTTATCAGGACAGGGCATAGAGAATTCCCACTCCACTTGTAACTCACAGATCTTATTATCCTCTGCTCAGTCAAATGTAATCTTGTTCTTTGTTGTCTTTCTCAGGTCACAGAAATGAGACAACAGGTTCTCCTGTTCAGTACATTTGATGTTTTGACCTGCTCTGCTTGAGGCAGAGCATATGTTAAAAACAATCAAACCATCATTAGGCTCACAGGTGAGTGGTAGAAGGACACAGAGGCTTCTTTTTGGCCTTTCCACATTTAAAGGAGGCTTGTAAGAAAGACCATAGGTCATAGAATCATAGAATCACAGAATCACAGAATCATAGAATCATAAAATCATAGAATCATAGAATCATAGAACCGTAGAATCATAAAATCATAGAATGGTTTAAGTTGGAAGGGACCTCAAGCCTCATCCAGTTCCAAACCCTGCCACAGACAGGGACATCTCCCACTAGAACAGGTCATTTAAGTCCTCATGCAACCTGGCTCTGAACACCTCCAGGGAGGTTGTGGAGCACAGAATCACCCAATGTGATCTTCAATCACATTGGGTGATTCTGTGCTCCACAACCTCCCTGG
>WBNM01021916.1:2212-15737 GCA_013399055.1 Ramphastos sulfuratus | reverse complement strand
AACTCCATCTCCTCCTTTCCACCTTTCTCTCTTCGTGTTAGCCACATTCACAACAACATACAGTGCAAGGACTCCTCCCTCAAAGCCATCATCTGTTCATGCATGCCCAATCCCAAATCCTTCCTCAGGTCTCACCCAACCTGGCCTTGAACACCTCCAGGGAGGGAGCAGCCACAACCTCCCTGGGCAACCTGTGCCAGTGTCTCACCACCCTCACTGCAAAGAACTTCCTCCTAACATCCAGTCTAAATCTCCCCTCTGCCAGTTCAAACCCATTGCCCCTTGTCCTGTCACTACAAGGCCTCGTAAATAGTCCCTCCCCAGTCTTCCTGTAGGACCCCTTCAGATACTGGAAGGCTACTCTAAGGTCTTCTGGAAGCCTTCTCTTCTCCAGGCTGCAGAGCCCCAACTCTCTCAGCCTGTCCTCACAGCAGAGCTGCTGCAGCCCTCTGAGAATCTTCGTGGCCTCCTCTGGACCCACTCCAACACTTCCATGTCCTTCCTGTGCTGGGGGCTCCAGAACTGTACACAGCACTCCAGGTGGGGTCTGAGGAGAGCAGTTATTTCACATGAACTAGAAATCATCATTTTAGGGGAGGGATGAAAGATTATGTACAACAGCATCTGACTTTTCTATAGAGGATGTTTTTTTTTCAAAGTTATGTTTATTATTCAGAGAAATCAAAGACATAAGACAGGATCAAAGTAGCTGTACTTCAGAATGGCACAGAAGGGAGGGCAGTGGGGAGAGAATCAAATATTCTGACCTACTTGAAGGCCCCTGGGCTCCCTTTATATTTTGGTTGAATGCATCAACAAAGCAATGCCACATCTCTAAAAACCAACATCTTTTGGGGCAGCTCGTACCAAAGCTCGTGCTTGTGGAGGCTCTGGATGTCTGGAAATATGGATGTATGTAGGGCAGTTAGAATCACAGAGACACAGAACAATTTTGCATGTCAGGAGGCCAGCCTCTTGCTCAAAGGAGGGCTTTAATATTTTATCAGGCTGCTATTAGGTTAGAGATCCATAAGTGAGCATCTCAACTCCAAAAGGCATTTTTTAAAGCCTGTTAACACTAAGCAATTGTTATCTGTATTGATTTAATAATAATAATAAGCATTTAATAATTTAATAATAATAAGCAATCTTATTGTGTTGATTTATATCAGCTGTGAATAAGTATGGGTGCATGTGGTGGTTTGGGGGCTCAGGTTCCCTTAAGAAGATCACAGAGACAGGAGCATTGGTCCCTACTTATCTCATGGTCTGTGTGTGGGAGATGGCTTCTAGCTGCCAGGGAACTTTGAGCTGCATCATTATAGTTGTGTTATTTGCAAGTATTGTGTTATTTTTCTCATCTGTATGTAACAAAACAAAACAAAAACAAAACAAAAGCTCATAACAAATGCAGAAGGAATGAATATATATCTCCAGGAAANAAAAAATTGTGAGATTCTATGGAATTCCACTCAAATCTGCAGAACTAAGTGAAAATGTTCAAGGTCTGGAACATTTTTCCTACAAAGAAAAGGCTTAGAGTGTTGGAGTTGTTCAGCCTGGAGAAAAGAAGGTTCCAGGAGGACCTTGTTATGATATTTCAGCACTTACAACAAGACAATAAGAAAAATGAGGACAGTCTTTCTGGTGGGATCTGTTGCTATACAACAAGGGATAATGTTTTTTAAGTAAAAGAAAGTGTATTTAGACTAGATATAAGGAAGACCTTTTTTACAGTGAGGGTGGTGAAACAGTGGAACAGGTTGCTGGAAGAAGTGGTGGATGACTCATCCCTAGAAACTTTCAAGGCCAAGTTGGATGGGACTCAATGGAGGAAGGACATGGACCTAATGGGGCAGGTCCAGAGGAGAGCCACGACAATGGTCAGGGGACTGGAGCACCTCTGCTACAAGGACAGGCTGAGGGAGCTGGGGGGGTTCAGCCTGGAGAAAAGAAGGCTCCAGGGAGACCTAATAGCAGCCTGCCAGTACCTGAAGGGGGGTACAGGAAGGATGCAGAGGGACTGTTTACAAAGGCCTGCAGTGATAGGAGGAGGGTCAATGGTTTGAAATTAGAGGAGATTTAGATTGGATGGTAGAAACAAGTTCTTTAAAATGAGAGTGGTTGAGCACTGGAACAGGTTGCCCAGGGAGGTGGTTGAAACCCCATCCCTGACGATATTCAAGATCAGGTTTGATGCAGCTTTGAGCAACCTGATCTAGTTGAAGATGTCCCTGCTCACTGCAGAGAGGTTGGACTAGATGTGCTTTAAAGATCTGTTCCAACCTGAAAAATTCTATGATTCTAAAAACTTTTATTTCTCTGTAAGTTTAGTACCCCCAGGCCTTTATGGCAAGGATATAATCCATCATTCATTTCACTGTTGTTCTTGGGAGTTATAAAGAAAAGTGCTCTCTCTTTCTTTATTTTCCTGTATAATGCAAGTACGAGTCATTGATTATTCTGTTTGGACCCTGCTGATCCTACAGAAATTAGTTTTTGCTTTCAGCCTTGGCTAGAGTTGTTCTGAAGGCTGAAGAAGAGATGATGAAAATGTTTAGAGTGAGAAGAAGACAAAAAGCAAATAAATATTTCACAATGATTGCACTTAATAAGATTGTGTCTCTTCTGTGCTAATGCACATAAGGGTCCTCTTCCTAGCTATCACAAAATGCAGCTAACAATATTCTCTTGATCTCACTGTAATATTTTTACACCCTGAATTGTTGTGTTGTTTCGTTGCTGACTGCAAGATCTTATTAAGTTCATAGAATCATAGAATGGTAAGGTTGGAAGGAACCTCAGAGATTATCCAGTTCCAACCCCCTGCCATAGGCAGGGACACCTCCCACTAGTACAGGTCACTCAAGGCCTCATCCAACCTGGCTCTGAACACCTCTAGGGAGGGAGCAGTCACAACCTCCCTGGGCAACCTGTGCCAGTGTCTCACCACCCTCACTGCAAAGAACTTCTTCTAACATCCAGTCTAAATCTTCCCTCTGCCAGTTCAAACCCATTGCCCCTTGTCCTGTCATTGCAAGGCATTGTCAATAGTCCCTCCTCAGCCCTCCTGCAGCCCCCTTCAGATACTGGAAGGCTACTGTAAGGTCTCCTGGAAGCCTTCTCTTCTCCAGGCTGCAGAGTCCCAACTCTCTCAGCCTGTCCTCACAGCAGAGCTGCTGCAGCCCTCTCAGCATCTTCGTGGCCTCCTCTGGACCTGCTCCAACAGTTCCATGTCCTTCCTGTGCTGGGGGCTCCAGAACTGTACACAGGACTCCAGGTGAGGTCTGAGGAGAGCAGAGTAAAGGGTCAGAATCCCCTCCTTTGCCCTGCTGCCCACACTGCTCTTGCTGCAGCCCAGGACTTGGTTGCTGTCTGGGCTGCACTCACACTGCAGGCTCATGTTGAGCTTTTCATCACCCCAGACCCCCAGGTCCTTTTCCTCAGTGCTGCTCTCAGCCATTCCCCACCCAGCCTGGAGTTGTGCTTGGGAGTTCTAGTGAATATCTTATTGACAACCTGAATTTCTTACAGCCATCTCAAATCCCCAGTCTTGGTGGTTTCCTGAAAATGGAAAACTTCCCTCTAGGAAGGTACCAGCCTGGGTGAGCCACTTGCTGTTCTGTTTCCCTGAAAAATATACTTCTCACATACTTCATAAAGCCATAAAGAGGAGCAGATGAGAGATTCAATCCTTACCTTGCTTTTACCACTTCATTTTGCAAAGTAAAAGCTCTTCATGAAGAGATTTGGGGCTGTAATTTGTCCCACTTCAAGAACTACTCAGATTTTACTCCGATAAACAAAGCAGTTATTTGCTTTAGGATTCAAATTGGGTGAAAGTTACTTGGGTGCTATTTGATTTAAAATCTGCTTTTGTGTTGCACAATTTCCTTCTCAGAACAGAATATGGCTCAGGCAACTCAAGGAGATAATTTTTCTCTTTCTTTTTTTTTTTTTTAATCAGGGAAATTCAACCTCTTGTCATCTAGTCAGGCAGCTGGCACTTTGTGCTTTACAAGCAAGCAATATCAAGGCTGGAAATACTCCATGTCATTTTTATGGATTATTTTAGTTTTGTTCTTCCAAAAATGAACTCCATTTTTAGAGGTGCCATGGAATATTGCAGCTGATAATCACACAGTTTGATCCCTGCCTCTCTTTTCTTTTTGGTGATAAAGGCCAAGGTACCAAGACATGGACACAAACTGGAATGCAGGAAGCTCCACCTCAACATGAGGAAAACTTCTTTATTGTGAGGGTGGCAGAGCACTGGAACAGACTTCCAAAAGAGGTTGTGGAGTCTCCTTCTTTGCAGAATTTCAAGACTCACTTGAATGTGTTCCTGTATCACCTAGGGGATCCTAGGGGCCANTGCTTGACCACTCTTGCTGGGAGAAAAGGTGTCCTAATGTCCAGTCTAAACCTGTCCCTGGTGCAGCTTGAGGCCATTCCCTCTTGTTCTATCACTATTTGCCTGTGAGAAGAGAGCAGCACCAACCTCTCCACAACATCCTTTCAGGTAGCTGTAGAGAGCAATGAGGAGTCCCTTCAGAGATGAGAAGCACATATCAATATATGGACATCCTGCCCCTCTAACTTGCTGCCTTCCATACATTCATTTAGTTCCTATTATTCTGACTTCCATACATGGATTTACAGCAGGTAAAAGTACAATTACTCTGAAAAGATTAATACAAAACAGATTAGTATAAAAAGGAAAAAATAAAATCAAAAACTGGGGCTTTGGCCACCTCAGTCTGTTTTCAGCTGTTGCAATCACTGCTTTCTTTTTTTCATTGGCAATCTTCCCAGTTCAATAATGATTGGTGAATTAGTGTGTAGCAAACATTTGTGATACATAAACTTTCTCCAGCTGTTGCCAAATCAAAAATGAATGCAACCACCAAGAGGCTTGCAACTCTTTAATTAGTTACACCAGAATGCCTAACTTGATATCCACATCCCCAGTCCTGACTGTTCGACATGAAGCAGTGGAAAGCCACTCAATGCTTGAAGAGATGACAATCAAAGTCTCACCCCACAGCTTGAGCTGCCACCTCAGAGCAATGCTTGTATCCATGCTACTGCTACCAGCGTTTCAGTCTTGCTGCATCTTATACTTCATAGCTGTTGGAGNGGTACAGGTTCCCCAGAGACTTTGTGGAGTCTCCTTCTCTGGAGATTTTCAAGACCTGTCTGGATGTGTTGCTGTGTGACCTGAGCTAGATTGTCTGGTCCTACTCAGGCAGGGGCATTGAACTCCATGATCTCTTTGGGTCCCTTCCAACCCCCTGACATCCTGTGAGCCTGTGACTGTTAAGCACCAGGAGCTCCATCTCACAGCTTTCTCTGTGCCTTTTATCCTCTTCCTTTATTTTGAATGCTTCCCACAAATGTCACCTAGGTCTCAGGATGCATCTTTCCTTCTCATATCAGTAGGTTCTTGCATCCTTCACTCCCTTCTCTGCTTTAGCTGTCTCCAAGGATCCTTTACAACACAGTATCTGTCCTACCCCATGTCTGTTTGCACTGAAAAAAAAAAAACATCTACCCTCAGAGAACCTGCAGCCATAGCCTGACCTTCTCCCATCCACTTGCCACTAAGCATAGAAAAGTGTGAGTTGGAAGGCAGAGTTGAAACTATTTATTTTCAACAAAGAGTTTGCACAGCCTGTGTCCCAGTTCTCCTTTTCAATTTGCCTAATGTATAAATATTGCCTCTAATTTAGAAGTGTATCAGATGGGACACTGGAACAGGCCATTAATACTGTTTGGTTCCAGTTTCTTGACCAAAGTAATAATATTGTATTTTCCTCTAATGTTGTGCAGTGTAATTCTGCAGAGTGAAACACAGAAGCAAAGTTGATGAGGAAGGCAGAAGAAGTTCTAACAATGCATTACTTACCATTCAAATTTCAGACAGATGTCAAAAAATCTAATTCTGGTGCCACAGGCTTCAGCATGCATAACTGAAAGTGAGATCTTGCATCTCTGACTAATTCAGCAGTCTTGTGAGCAGGTGTGATGCTTTCACCAAAACCTGGGTGCTTAAATATGCTGTAGCTATCAACTTGCTTGCAGGCCATGGAGAGGAATGAAAGCTGACATATTTCTCCCACAGAAGTTCAAAAGCATTTTGCTTCTGTAGCTTTCCTTATGTGAAATTAAGGGCAAAACATTTTAGTGGTGTGAATGCAGCCCAGGCTAGGAGTTATATATTTGATGTACTTCCATATTATGTGCTATGCCTTTCTATATGGCAAAGAACAAAAGCCAATGCAATCTGCATGTTAAAAACATTCTATTGAGCTTTGGAGCACGAGGAGGGACATTAAACTACCTTGGTGTATGTGGCCAAGTGACAATGAAATGAATGAAGGATTTTACACAGCACATAAGTATTGATTTTATTTATATATATATATATATCTCCCTATTGTATCCTTTTTTTGAGTCATGTAAGGAATTTTTTTGCAATGTAAGGAGCATTGATATAACTCATTGCTAAGTACCTTCTTTTTTCCTTGCTCTTTCTGATTTTTTCTTTTTTTTTTTGGTCATTGAGAGCTTTCAATAAATAGCAAACAAATGCATCCAGCAGTCATATCAATAATGTGTTGTGGATCAAGGACATTTTATTCAGTACTATAAGCCACAACATTTGTAATCTATGTATTGCTCACTACATTATTTTAGAGATGACAGCTAAGGGTAATTTTTTACTACTTTCTTTTTATCTATCAACTGACACATTTGTCAAGCTTCAAGAAATATAGGTTTTTATTAAAACTAAACAAAACCAAACCAAACCCAGAAGCACAGATTCTTGAAGCATTGAGGTACTTCAGAGCAGGGACTTCTCTGCTCTGAAGATAAAATATTTTTTTTCAAGAGACACTGTAAATTTATGAGAGCCAGAAAAAAAAAAACTTCTGTTCCCTGTAAGAGCTTTCCTGCCATAGAAAAGGCCAAAAAGCTGATCAAAAATACTTTTATATAGCTTATGTTCAGATTCTTGTGTAAACAGATGATTGTAGTAGCTGCTAAGGAGATCAGTGATATAGGAGTAACTATGATTGAGTACCTTAGTAATGCTTTGTTATCTTCAAAGCAATTCCTATAACATCACAAAGCATGTTCATGATGTCTTTGCTATGGAAATACCTTGGAGGTGCCATCATCAGTTTGCTGAATCATCATAGAAAGATGCCAAGCCCCTTGCTGAGGTCTGTGACACCATTCAGTGGGCATCTTGGCTGAATAAGGGAGAAGCTGTCAGAAAAATATTTACTGAATGAGGCAAAATTCTAATTTAGACCAGTGCCCAGTGACAGTCGTTTGATTTCTAGCAGTCTGAAACCCAAGCAGGTCCTGAATTTCACATACCAGCTCATATACTTTAAGATATTTTTCTTCCATAATTCTATAAATTAGAATGTTAGAATCACAGAATTGTTAGGGCTGGAAGGGACCTCAAGAACCACCCAATTCCAATGCCCCTGCCATGGGCAGGGACACCTCACACTACATCAGGTTGCTCAAAGCCCCATCCAGACCACTCAAAATGTCTTTGAACCCATGTTAGCAAGCAGCAACTCCAGCACGTAACTGTGCACTATCAATAGGTATCAGAAAGAGGTCTCCTTGTTCTTGTTAAATGTGCTAAATATTATCTATCTTTAATACATTTTAGTTCTGGTTGTGAAGACAACAACTGTTCTTTATTGCCTGCCTCCGCAGCACTCATGACTGTTCTATCCTTGATTATTGTCTCTCTTTCTATGCCAAAGGGTCCTTGTTGAGCCTTTCACTGTTTCTGTCTCTATTATCTTTGCTGCCTTCCTTGGTATCATTTACTCTTGTACTGTATATACTCTGCAATGCACACACCAAGACTGTACAGAGTATTCAAGATGTTGTGTGGTTTGGATGAGATGACTTTAAAGGTCCCTTTCAACCCAAAACATTTTATGATTCTAGGCTTCTTTGATTTTAAGATGGTATTTTACTCCTTTCTTCCCAACTCCTTCACCTGATTTACACTGCCTAGTGCTGTGGAGCACTGAGTTGATCTCCTTCATCTAATATGCACTGCCTAGTGCTGATGAGCACTGAGCTGCTCTCCACCTGATTTGCACTGCCTAGTGCTGATGAGCACTGAGTTGATCTCCACCTGATTTGCACTGCCTAGTGCTGATGAGCACTGAGTTGATCTCCACTTGATTTGCACTGCCTAGTGCTGATGAGCACTGAGTTGATCTCTACTTGATTTGCACTGCCTAGTGCTGATGAGCACTGAGTCGAACTTTTCATCAAACTATTTTAGCCACAAGGATCCATTCTTGAGCAGTATCAGCTAGTGCAAAGCTTGTCCTTATGTGTGCAAAATCAAGACTGTGTCTTCCCCATGCAAATGATTTAGCTATGCAGGCTACAGTACTAGCACAGGAAGAGTTGAGTTTCACTTCCCAGCTTACTTTCATTAAAGAATACCTCAATCTATTGCATTTTCTTTTTAAAGTCCCCATGCACTCTGTTGTATTGCCCTATTTTCTACTCACCAAGAGGCTGTATAGGGAGGGAAAAAGTCTGTGCCTTGTGAACTCTAACAGGTGACAGGTAGAGCTGCAGTATTGCTGATAACAGAACTACCAAAATCCTACAGATGGGTCTAATGCACACATGTAACATAGAGCACTTCAGCCAACAACTGAACATTCACACGAGAAGCATGGAAAAATTGATGTTGTTGTCAGCCACCAGAATGAACTCTCACAAGGGGGTCATAAAGCATGCAGAACAGGAAATGATCATTGCTTTTATGAAGGGATCATTCCTCCTTCTGATTCTCAAGGGAAACACCTAAGGAACACCTCCAAAAAATCAAACATATAAAGCTTCAACTGTACAAGACACTAAAAAGACCAGAATTGGAGAGAGGATTCCCAGTATTAAGGCACATTGCAATCTTCTCCACTTTTAACAGCCTTTCCATTTACCACTAGTGATAGATAACTCTCCTGCCTATGGGAAACAATCTCTTTCTCACCTTTCCTTGCTATTATTCTCCCCCTAGCCCTAACCCATGCATTTGGTGGTTGAACTAACATTGTTTAGTTAAATTCAAAGGAGTAAATCTCAGATTATATTTAGCTTTGAAATTTGGAGTTTGTGGGCATTTGTAACCCAAACTTGCTTATTGTTTTCTAAATAGATCAGTGAGTTCAGACCTTTTCCCACACCAGTCTTAAAGGCAACTGTTGTGGTAGGCCTAAGCAGGCCAAAATAGGCTGATACATGTCCTGGGTTGCCCAAACAGCAGCAGTTTTTCTGCTCTCCCTCCTTCTGTTTTGGGGAGAAGCACCACAGGAAAGAGGACAAAGAACCTGGAGCCACTGAATCTGAGGACTGTGGCCTGCCCAGACTTGTTTTGAACCCTGTGGTAAACAAGGTACACACAGGGTTGCTTTGTGCAAGGTCTGTGCTCTGCCCAAATTTGGGTAAAGCAAGCCTATGGCTTCACCTAATGTGGCCAGGCTTGGCTAACTGCCATCCTGATTGGCTATTCTGTGTCCAAAGGCTGTATGGATAAAAGGAGATGAGCAGGTGACACAGCGTGCTGTGCCATTACATCTGCGCTCTGCCATTGTATCTGTGCTCTCTGCTGTTGTATTCATGCTGCCTTGTATCCTGAACTGCCTGGAAACTGCCTTCCAAGAGCTTACCAGGAACAGGCTCTAAATGCCTGCAGGCAATCTCCCTGCACAGCCAGCCTGACATTGTGCCAATCCTGCACATGGCATTGCATCCTGCCTGCCCCTCTGCAAGGCTGCTGCTGCATTGGGAGTCAAGAGGAACCAGGTCGGAGCCTGTGCCGGACTCCAGCTGCCTGAGAAAAGAGCCTGGGGAAACTCCAAAGCCTCTAATGGCTTTGAGGCCACCAACAGCAACTGCTCCACGTGCTTTGGGTACTGTCTGATAGTATTTAGTGAGTAAATACTTAAAGCCTCTTGTAATGACTAATTGCCTTCTGCCATGAGCAGAAAGGAGCTCCTTGGGTCCATCTAGTGGACAAGCAGTGCATTGACTGCAGGCGGTACACTGACCGCAAAGCCTTCTCTTCCAGTTTAATTGAGCTCAATTAATGTTATAGATCATTACTGGTTATTTCTAGATCCTGTTAATACCTGTATAAAGTTTCCATGACCAATGCAAAGAACCTATTACTATTAAAATTAGTGATCGGGGTGGCGAGTTCTGAATATTGATTATTAATAAACAATATTAATTTTTTAAAATATCATCTCATGTTAATTAATTACCCCTCCACTACAGCAGCCTCTCAGTCTCCTTCTAAACAGATGATTGCTTCAGAAGGCACTAACCTCCATCTCAGTGCTCCTGTTAATGCCTAGGGTAAGAAGCACTGATCACCAAAACCACACCAAGATCTTAAAGCAAAGCACTTACTTGTACTAACTCATTTCACTGTTTAGTGTTAAGGAAGGGTTTATATCCCATGTGTGTTTATGAGGAATAAGAGAAACATCCAACCATTCTGCTAATGTCTTTGTGTTTCAATATGATGTAGACCATTCTCCTGCTTTCTGCAAGATCCCTCTTAGCTCGTGGCTGAGTTTTGCTTGCTTAAAGGGACATTCATTTGTGCGCGATGGGAACCTGCTCGCCGAGATGCTCCCTGCAGACCGCATGATGGAGAGAGGAAAGTTCCTTCTCTTCAGGGAGGATTACTTCTCTTTCTTCCTTTGTTTGACATATTTATATCTGAACGAAACACAGTGTTTAAAACAAATTAACCTTAGCAGCAGCACACCTCTCCCTGCTGATCTTACTATAGATTACTTTCAGCATGCACTATTAGAAGATATGCACAGAGTATTTGCGCTCCTTAGGACCACTGCCAGAAGGCAGAAAATGCGCCTCTGAGACGTGTCTAACTTCACAGAATTTTCAATTTCCCCAGCTATGATGGCCTTTTGTTTACATAATTTTCACAAAGAAATTCAGCTTGGAGTGATATTTTCTGGCTGGGAAGATTGAAATGTCTCCTGTGTGGACTGACATTTTGAAAGCAGAGGAGCAGCTTATAACCACCAGAAGAAATCAGTGAGTGCGGCAGGCTCAGGGAGGGACTTTCCAATGCAAGCTGGTGATAGAATAAATTTCATTTGTAACCCAGACATTAAACTTGAGGCCACTCTTAGCAATCTACGACATGTGCTGCATTTTCAGCCTTCAGACTGGCAGTGCAAAACAAAACCCAGCACTGCCAAGAACACAGCAGAAGGGGTGGAAAAGAAAATTTTGTACTTGAAAAAAATATTCAGATTTGAGAAAGAACATTGGGGTGATGAGAACATGGACAAATGAAAATTAAAATTTAAGATGGTCTGTTTTGAGTTATTTGCTGTTCCTAAGAGATTCTGCCAGATTGATAGCAGCCCTGGGGAGAGGGACTTGGGGTTGCTGGTGAGTGAAAAGCACAACATGAGTCACCAATGTGCCCTTGCAGGCCAGAGAGCCAACTGTATCCTGGGCTGCATCAAAAGAAGTGTGGCCTGCAGGTTGAGGAAGGTGATCCTCCCTCTCTACTCCACTCTGGTGAGACCCCATCTGGAGCCCTTATTAAAAGAAAGATCTAGACATGCTGGAATGTGTCCAGAGAAGGGCCACAAGGATGACCAGGGAGCTGGAGCACCCCTTCTATGAAGACAGACTAAGAGTTGGGGTTGTTCAGTCTGGAGAAGAGAGAGCTCCGAGGTGACCTTATTGTGACCTTCCAGTATCTGAAGGGGGCCTACAGGAAAGCTGGGGAGGGACTTTTTATGTTGCCAGGGACTGGGGGAAATGGAGCAAAATTAGAAGTGGGTAGATTCAGATTGGATATTAGGAAAAGGTTCTTCACCATGAGGGTAGCGAGACACTGGCACAGGTTGCCCATGGAGGTGGTGGAAGGCTCATCCCTGGAGTTTTTTAAGGCCAGGCTGGCTGAGGCTGTGGACAGCCTGATCTAGTGTGAGGTGTCCCTGCCCATGGCAGGGGGGTTGGAACTGGGTGATCTTTGAGGTCTCTTCCAACCCTGACAACTCTATAATTAATAACTTTTAAACAAATCATTTAAAAAATTAGAAAATGCAGTCTGCAACATAAGATATCTGTGATGTCCTTTTGAGATAGATTTTTTTCTTACTGGATGATAAGAGAAAGTAAATCCCTGTGAAGGAAAGCTTAGATCTGAGTTAAGGTACAGACTCAAAGTGTGGAAGAGCTTGATTGAAAGGAACAGTCCTACTTTGAGGCAGAAAGTGGGAACAGCAATAGAAATATTCACTTGTCAACTAATACTGTGAGTAATGGGAACCCTTGGAATACCTGAGCAAGAATGGAAACTGTCAAACATTTGCCCAGTTATGGGAAAACGACAGAGGAGCATAGAGTTGGCAATGTTGCTAGAAGAAAGAACATTGTTATGTTAATTGAGACATCTGGCAGTGCTAGAGGTGTTACCAGAATGTAGAAGACTGGTAAATCAGGCCAGGTTAGCACTTCAGAACAAAAATTTGCTGGATTTACATTCATGGACAGCATAACACTGCCAAGAACAAACTCTCAACTGTTAGCAATCATTATCATCAGTTATTTGCAGCATTCACAGAATCACAGAATTAACCAGGCTGGAAAAGACCTTTGAGATCATCAAGTCCAACCTATCACCTAACACCTTCTGATAACTTAACCATGACACTAAGTGCCTCATCCAGCCTCCTTTTAAACATCTCCAGGGCTGGGGTCTCCACCACCTCCCCAGGCAGCCCATTCCAATGCCAATCACTCTTGCTATGAAGAACTTCTTCCTAACATCTCGCCTGAACCTGCCTTGGTGCAGCTTGAGGCTGTGTCCTCTTGTTCTGTCACTGGGTGCCTGGCAGCAGCGACCAAACTCACCTGGCTGCAACCTCCTTTCAGTCCTCAAAACTCATGTACTAAATTAGCTGTGCCAGAGAGCTATGTCTTACAGTTAACCTTGATGTTTAACTTACTGCTCTTAGGTGGTGCTTGGGGATCTCGATGAAACATATCTCTATGAGAGATGTTTCCAGGTGCTGTCAACCAAACTCACAGGGTTTTTTTTTTCTCTGTATGTAAGCAGATGTTTGGCCTAGGCCTGCAAAACAATCATCTTGCTGCTGGTTATTCACTGCTGTAAAGAAATTATGGTTGTTAGAAGAAGACAACAGCTCTTTCTTGAGAGGGAACATTGAAACAAGAGTTTCTCTCTCAGATATACAGACATAGTCTCAAACTGCACCAGGGCAGGTTTAGGCTGGATGTTAGGAAAAAGTTCTTCACAGCAAGAGTGATTGGCATTGGAATGGGCTGCCTGGGGAGGTGGTGGAGTCCCCATCCCTGGAGGTGTTTAAAAAGAGACTGGATGAGGCACTTAGTGTCATGGGTTAGTTAATTAGATGAGTTAGGTGATAGATTGGACTCAATGATCCTG
>WBNM01021915.1:70523-87223 GCA_013399055.1 Ramphastos sulfuratus | reverse complement strand
CTGCAGAGGGATCACCTTGGAGGTGTGCAGTGAGATCACCTCAGCTGGGATCACCTCGGAGGTCTGCAGTGGGATTTGCAAATTACAGCAACTGGCAGCACAGCAAACTGCTTTGTGAGACGGTCACAGATCTTCCTCTCCGTGAGGCACAAACTGATGTTAGTAACCTGGCCTGGTGACAGTCACAGTAACATTTTCTTTCTCTGACCTGGGCAGGTTGTTACAGTGGAGTTTGGTACTCTTCTGCATTTTTTCCTCACAGCTCAGCACTGTTTTTTCCCTTCAATTGCAGAATCAGGAGCCAGAAAGGCTGAGTGAGTCTCCAACAGAGGGATCCAGACGAAAGCAACTGATCTGCTCCCAGATGTGTGCAAAGCTAACACACAACCCACTGTGCCGACCTGCCTTGCAATGGCTATGCCAGAGCCTTAGAGCTCTTGGGCCCTAAAGGGAGTTCTAAAATCTCCCTGCTATCCTTATTCTCAGGAACAGCTCTTTGGGATAACCCAGAGGGAAAACTGAAGGTGAGGTGCTGCACACAGACAATGCACCACACACACATGCAAAGCAAGAGGTGACCTGCATGCAAAACAGCAAAGAGAGGCACACCGAGGGGGCATTAATTGACACCCCCCCTGTCACTCCCACACCTGTACCTTGTACCACATTCTGCTGGGGCATCTGGAATTTTTCTCATTGCTAGTTGCAGAGTTTGCTTCTTTTCTCTGGACTGGAGAATAAAAGAAGAGGCAGATTCTTGCATGCCACCCTGACCTGCAGGTGGCATTTTGCACGTGCTCCAGAGAATTACAGAACTGCCTGGCTGGAAAACACCTGAAGATCATTGAGTCCAACCATAACCTAACATCTCCCTCTACACAACTGTTAGAAACATGGCCTGAAGCTCTTTCTCCAAAAGTCTTTTAAACACAACTGGTGTTCAAGGCTGGATGGGGCACTTAGTGCCAGGGTCTAGTTGATTGGATAGAGCTGGGTGATAGGTTGGACTGGATGAGCTTGGAGGTCCAACCTGGTTGATTCTGTGATTCTATGACTGTGCTGTGTCCTTCTGAGTACAATGTCCTCATCCTAATGGGTGCCTTGCAAAGCCAAAGCACTGTGCTGCTGGTAACTGCCTTCTCCCAGCACCCATGACAAAGTGAAACAGGACCACAGAATCGTTTAGCCTGGGAAAGACCTTTAGGATCATCGAGTCCAAACAGCAACCAAACACTACCATCTTCTCTGGAGAAAGACCAAGCACTGCCATCTTCTCCTATGAAGAAGAGCCCTGGGGCTGTTTAGTCTGGAGAAGAAAAGGATCTGATCAATGTCTATAAATATCTGAGGGGTGGGTGCCAAGATGAAGGTGCCAGGCTCTTTTCTGTGGTGCCCAGTGATAAGACAAAGACCAGTGGGTTCAAGATGGACTTCAGGAGGTTCCACCTCAAAATGAGGAGAAACTTCTTTACTGTGAGGGTGACGGAGCACTGGAGCAGGCTGCCAGAGAGGTTGTGGAGTCTTCTCTGGAGACTTTCAAAACCCACCTGGAAGTATTTCTGTGTGACCTGCCCTAGGTGATTCTGCTTTGGCAAGGCAGCTGGACTGAATGATCTTTAGAGGTCCCTTCCAACCCCTAACATCCTGTGATTCTATGTCCAGTAGCTGAACCATGCCTCAGTCTTTTAACTACCTCCAGGGATGGTGATTCCACCATTTTTCCCTTCCATTTTTTTTAGGACAATCTTGCTTATTATTTCAAGGAAAATAATTGAATATTTGAAAAGTAAGGGAGAAAAACAAAAAAAAAGTCCTAATCATTGAACTGCTGAGCCTAGCACATACCAAAAAAAAAAAAAAAAAAAGCCATCTAGACCTAAACAGAGACTAAACCTATCCATATTAGTAAAGAACACTAACTGTTAATTCAATTATTAAATCAATTGGATGAGGGCAGTTTCCATGCAGACAGCCTTAATTGCTTACTAGAAGAGTTTGCAGCCTGTCTCCACGTTTGTACATTTTACATTAGCCCTGAGTAATGAGGCTCCATACAAGTGGTTTTTCCATTTCTAACAGGGATTGTTCCATTTCAGCAGCAGGACAGGGACCCAACACAGCTCACCCCAGGTCACATGCACCTTTGCAAGCGATCTCACCGTCACTTGATTGGAAACTTGTCAAGACCTTGGGCTGAATCTGGTACAATTTTATTTCCACTGGGTCCTCAATAGCCAGTTTCTGTATTAGTACAAGCACCCAGCAACTCAACTCCCATCTCTTTTAAACAGGAAAAAAAAAATTGGTCTTATGCAGCCTGTCTCTTTCTAAGCTGTCTGTGCCGCAAACCTGTTCGGTGCCATCCCAAAGCCCTTCGGTCCAGCTTTACCCTGACACCAAGAAGAATAAATCATCAAACAAAAGCATCTATAAAGCACCTGCAGCCTGTGATGCTGGTGGGAGGAACTCAGCAAGATGACAACTTCGCATTGAACTTCCTATTTTGTTTCCTTGTTACCTGCAACAGGAAAAACCTCAGCCTCTCACTTCCTCCTCCTACCCACTTTCTGTTTGGTGTTTTGTGCGATTGGTGTAAATTAGCTACTGCCAGGAGCTAAATTCTCAATTTGCTCTTCCTCTAAAGGTCACTGGTGAGAGCAAAGTCTCCTGAATAAAATGACAAGGGTAAGGAGAGGAGGGCAACAGACACACAGAGTTAGCAGAGCTCCCAGGCAGCAAGAGGCACGGTGCCTGGATGTCTGCAGGAAACAGCCAGGTGCACACCACTGTCAAAAAGGAGATGGGATGTGCCCCAGAGTTCATGCCCAGCTCTGGCAAGGCTTTCAGAATTAGGCTTGGAAATGTGATGGGGAAATGCAGTGACATCTTTGCAAAGTCAAACGTGCCTGATATGGCTCTTGTTGTGGTTATCTGCTTGCCAGATGTGTGACTCACCAGTCCAGTGCCCAACAGGTTAACAAGCCTCATGCAGACGTGTGGCTCAGCACCCCAATAAACCTGTGATGGAAGTGTTCCCTGCCTGCTTCTGTGGTCACCACCCACCTGCTCCTCTGTCACGTTCCATCAGGACACTCTGGGGAGCCAAGATGCTCACTCAACTCTCTAAAGAAACATTTGCAAAGCAGAGAGGCCTTTAAAGATATTTAATCCATACTCTCCAAACCCCCCAACAAAAACACACCTAACTACTACATGACTCCTTCTGTGGCCAAAGCAAAATAAATTCACGAGCCCTTTGACGCTAAAAATACATCCTTCCTCCTCCTCAGACTTCCCCTTTTACAGAAGCATTTCTCTTTCTGTGCCATTTCCCAGCCTGTCACACTCTTCTCTTTTACTTGCTCCCACCACAGGGCTCCTGATGATGCCATATGGGGTTTCAATGTCATGCCACTACATCCTGAGCCACAGCACCCACTTACAGACCGTTCAGAGCCAACAGGCCATGCCCTGACTCTTCCTCCATGCATGTTTGTTTAGCATTCCTCTTTTCCTTCAGTGCTTTGTAGCCTGCTGCTGCTCTCTGCATGTGCGTGCCTGCGTTGGGAGCTCTCCTGCTGCAGCAGGGAATCCAGCTGAGCACTGAAACACCAGACAGTCTTTTCCCTGTGGTCACATAAATATCCACAGAGTGAACTTTAAGCCTGGAGTAGCTCCCTCAGGCTAGCAAATGACAAAAAGCAAACCAAGAAGCCCTCAAAACCCACCACACCTCATCTTTTTTTCTTTCACTGCTGAATCAGAACCAGCAAAAGCCCACAAAGATTTGAAATGCATTTTACCAAGAGGAGAGCTGCACAAGTCCACATATCTGACTTTGTTTACCAGAACCAGCTCTCTTCTCCCCCACACCTCCCATCTCTACTAAACATTTGTCTTCCCTTATCTCTGATAAAAGTCACCCCAGCATGCTGGACCATAAAAAATAACTTGGCACCAGAATCACAGAATCAACCAGGTTGGAAAAGACCTTCCAGATCATCGAGTCCAACCTAACCCCTTCTAATTAACTAACCCCTGGCACTAAGTGCCTCATGCAGTCTCCTTTTAAACACCTCCAGGGATGGGCACTCCACCACCTCCCTGGGCAGCCCATTCCAATGCCAATCACTCTTGCTGTGAGGAACTTCTTCCTAACATCCAGCCTAAGCCTGCCCTGGTGCAGCTTGAGACTGTGTCCCCTTGTTCTGTCCCTGGGTGCCTGGCAGCAGAGCCCAACCCCAGCTGGCTACAACCTCCTTTCAGGTAGCTGTAGAGAGCAATGAGGTCTGCCCTTACCCTCCTCTTCTCCAGGCTAAACAATCACAGCTCCTTCAGCCTCTCCTCACAGAGCTGTGCTCCAGCCCCCCCACCAGCCTTGGTGCCCTTCTCTGGACACATTCACCAGGAGTGACTCAATTCAGAGCATGACAGCATTTCTCCCTACTCCTCCTCTTCCTGAACCTCTTTGGTGGTGTCCAGCTGACCAGAGGGAAGGCAGCTGAATGTCTACTCAGTTTAAAAATGACAAAGTGTAGCTTGTGAAGTCAATCTGCTGTTACAAACAAGTACAGATGAGGCCACCTGACAAAGTCACACAGGGAAGAGAGCTCACAGAGCGAAGTCTTCCCCTTCAGGCACTCCAGACAGTAACAGTCCCAGTCCCAGTCCTGGGACAATCGAACTTTGATTAATTTTTTATCACCTTTTTGATGATCAGTGCTTCCAGCTCTCTGACAGATGGTTGTGCCTGTGACCTTGGCTGTGCTTTGGAGACCTTGTAGCTACAAGCTGGCACGGGTAGTTTTGCCCACATGTGAATTAGCACAGACTGCAGGAGCTCAATAAACAGTGCTCCTGTCATCAGGATCCAGGGGAAAGCAGCCTTCCTCCATAATGGCAGCGTCAGGAGAAGATGCTGAGCACAAATTATCCAGCAGTACTACTCCACACTTACTCCCTTGAGATTAGTCTTATAACAGAAAATTAGAAGCAGTCACATTCCTTCCCTTATGTCATAAAAAATAGAGGAAGAGGCCACCAGGAAGGAGGAGGAGAGAGAGAGGAGGGAGAAGGAGAGAGAGAGAGAGAGAGAGGAGGGAGAAGGAGAGAGAGAGAGAGGAGGGAGAAGGAGGAGAGAGAGGAGGGAGAGCAGCCTGAGTGATTCTGCGAACTGTTTTTCTCTGCCCTGGGTGAGGAGTCAGCAGCTCTGATTGCACCTGTGCAAATTCCCCCGAAGTTTCCCTAGAAGTTTCCGTTAGGGAGGCAGAAGTGAGCTCTGCTAAAGCCACTCCAGCCCTGCTGGTCGTTGTTTGTTTGCTCCCGGCAGGAGATGGCTTAGATCTCATCACGGGTGACTGAGTCACTTCCACTGCAGAAGTGTGCTCGACTCTCCCTGAAGGAAAGGAGCACAGCAGCAGATTGCAAGCACTCAGAAGTCATCTGCCTGTGTCGGGGCTTCACCTTCAGAGCTTTCCTCCCGTTTTGAGCTGGCTGCCTTAACGTTGTGCTGGGAGGACTGGGGACTGCCAGCTGGCAGGCTGTTTCCTCTGAAGGGCAGGACACTTGGAGTTCTTATGCTCTGCCTTCCAATGCCTGAAGAGATCCTTCAGGAAGACTGCAGAGGGACTTCTCATAAGGGTGCCTAGTGACAGGGCAAGGGGGAATGGTTTGAAGCTGAGGGAGAGCAGGGTGAGACTGGAGCTTAGGAAGAAGTTCTTCAGTATGAGGGTGGTGAGACTTTGAAATAGGCTGCCCAGAGAGGCTGTGGATGCCTCCCCCTTGAGGGTATTCAAGGCTGGATGAGACCTTGAGCAGCTAAGTCTAGTTGAGAGGTGTCCCTGCCCATGGCAGGGAGGTTGGAGCAGATGATCTCTGAGGTCTCCTCCAACCTAAGCCATTCTATGATTTGCAACCTCACACTGGGTTAAAAACCAAACCAAACCAAAACAAAAACAAGAAAAGACAACCAAAATCTGCCTAGGCAACACAGACAAAAATCTCTGCAAGGGATTGCATGGAACCAGGTGAGACACCAGTCAGCTGCAGCTCTGCAGGAGGAGAGAGCATCTGCTACATTCTAAAGAGAGGTGCCTGGAAAACTTGTCACAAGGAGACAAATCCAGGAGGATGACAACCCTAGGAATTAATCTGGAAGACATGAATGAGCATTACCATGAAATCTCCAATGACAAAGTTGCATTCAGCACACAGTGGAGCCTCACTGTTAAATCCTCACTGTGAAATCTTATTAACTACATCCCTGTATCACTATCAACAGCTCTGCCCACAAAGCAGAGACCACAGCCTTACAGTGCAAAAATCAGCCATGTGCTTGCTGGTGGCTCTGGATGGAACTGTAAAATGAAGGAGAAAGCTGAATCCTAATGGAAGCCTGTTCCTGTTCCTTGGGAACTTGCAACTAAGCAGCATTCTGGCCAGTTCCATTACAGCCTTGGTACCAAACCAGGCAATCCTTGCACAAGCTGTTCTTGCCTCTCCTTGTATCACTGGGCATGTCTGGTACCGCTGGCAGCATGCTGGAAAGCCACAAAAATGGCATTTGATCTGCAGGAGCCTTTGGTGGAAGCCAAGAGTGGGCAAGTTAAATGAGGAGAGGTCCCCTCCCTCCTTGCCCTGCTCAAATGTGCATGCAAGACTCATCCATTAATGTTTCATCTCTCTCCCCAGCCACTGATTAAAGGGGCACCATACCCAATTCTCCTTCCTTTTCTGTCTCCAGTGGAGTCCTATGTCTCCATGCTTTGGCAGCTGTTTTTCTCCTCCTCCCTGCCCATTTGCCTGCTGTTGTCTTGCTAATTATTTTTACAAGATTCAATAATTGATGCAGTCCTCCCCATTTTTCATCTCCTTCCTACAGCACTGCCTGGCAAGGAAGGAACTCCGTGAGCAGCTGTGCTGGGTTGGCTGCCCAGCCGCCTCCCGCGGAGAGGAGCCACTGCCAGAACAAGACTTTGCAACCTAATCCCCTATTTACCTTTCTTTAGACTCTACAACTATTAGCCAGAGGAGCAGCTTTTGAAGTCACTTAGCAACATGTCGGCGAATCAAGGCTCTGATGTCACCAATAAAAATAGCATCTCACAAACACCCATTTGCCTCACGTCTTCAACCAAAGTTATCTGTAGCTGTTTAGCTCCATTCCTCGGAATTTTTTTTTTCTTCTAGAGAATTTATCTTTGATTGACTGGCAGACAAGGCAGCAACACTGATTTCAGATTAAAAATAATCTCCACTCTGCAACAATCCTACTGACCAGAGTACAGAACTCCTTGTGCCTCTCTTTAAAGCTTGTGGCATTGAGTAAGAGCACAGATCAGACACTAAGGTGAATATGAAACTGGTCCTATATGGTAGAGCAGCTCCCTCAACCCCACAAGTTATTCACCTACCAAGGATGAATTCTGGATTTAACTAGACTCAACTCATGTTAAGTCTACAAGAGACTGGGAAAATACTTTCAAACAACACTATTAACAAGGCTTTGGGAGAGGACTCTGGTATAGGTTCAACTCAAGCAAGAATACCTCAAGTGCATGTCCCTCATCCCAGTGATATCCTAGAAACAGCTTTCTTCAAATGTTGCCCTTTGCTGATGGTCAGAGCATTTCCTCCTATCAAAAGAGGGGATAAACCAGCAGTAGACAGAGGAATTACACTGACTGCAAGTTGTTTTCTGTGAGTGCTGTCAGGTATCTGCAAAGCAGCAGTCTGGGTTCTCAAGAGTTCTCAGCTCTTTCCAAAGTGTTAGCAATTGCTGCCTGACTCAGCTGGGAATCACTTCTTGGAGCAGCTGACCATTGTCCAGCCTCTGTAGGAGCTGCAGTTGCCCAAGGTCATGGAGAGGTAAGGCAGCTCCTCACTGCTGCACTTCAGACTAGATGCTTGCCCGTTTCACACACTAAGCATAAACCCCCAAGTTCTGCAGGAATCAGCACTGCTGCTTCATCTTTCAGCACCAGTCTGACACTGACTACATCTGACTGATTATCACAAGATGCCTAAGTAAAGGACACCTTCCAGCTTTGTCCATTCAGGAGCAGCTGAGGAAGTCAAGTGCCAGAGAGGAAAACGAGCACACTTGGGGCTGCAGTTGTGCCACACTGAGCAACGCAGTTCTGAGGAGCACACCGCATCGCTGCCTCCTCAGCCAGCCACTTCTGCGGGCAGGGTCGCACCTGAGCAACACACCTGTGTGGTGCCTTCCCAGAGCCTGCACCCAGCCCTTTTGCAGCGAGCATCGCCAGAGGCTTCTTCCAGCCTGCTAACCTCCACCCCCTGTCCTCCCTGCCGCTTGTGCTGCTTGTTGTTTCAAAGAGCAGTGGTGTGAAAAAACAGGAAGCCATGCAGAGAAGAGAGAGAATACAGATTGAGGCATGAAACTGCAGCAGCTCCCCCAACACGCACCCCACCCCCTCTTCCCTTCCCACCCCCTTACCACAGGCCACCCTCTCGGTGAGAAACACCAAACTTGCTCTTGACGGGAAACTGGTTACGGAGTGGCATGGCCAGAGAGCCACCGAGGGAGGGGAAATCCAGCAGTGTGAAGGGAAACACATCTCACTAGGCTCTGCTGGTCCTGGGGGCGGAGGGGGAAGAGGTGGGAGTGCAGCACAGACTAAACCCACAGGTATCAGAGGTTCCTGGAGTGCCTGCTACACTGCACTGCCCCAGCACACGCTGGCGGCTGCTGTGGTGAAGGCAGGACTGAAGGCAAGGAGCTCCCACTATCGCCCTCTCTCCAGACCACGCAGCAGCCCTGCATCTTGCAGCCCGGTTCTGGAAATGCTGCAGGAGCAGAAGGCCTGTTTCAGATCCATGCAGGATCTGCAGCCTCCTGCCATGCTCAGAGAGATGCCAAATGGATTGCGGTCAGCAACTGCGCTCCAATACAGAGTAATGGCCAAGGAAGGGACTCTGGGGAAGAAAGAACAGAGCAGAGAGGGTGCAGCACACCCAGAGCATTGAGGGGACTGGGGGCTGCACCTTGCCCCTCTCTCTAGTTAATGCAGGAGCATCATTTCCCACATGTCCCCTCCTCAGCCCTCCCTCGTTGCTCTTGCTGGGAATTGGGATTGCTCCTTGCCTCCCTGAACTGCATCCATCTACAGAAGAGGAGCAGATCAGCTTGTGTACAGCTCTCAGCATTCACAGCTCTCCCATCTCACCCTCTTCTCCTGGCAACTTCTGACTGGAAGGTCTCTGTTTTGCAGCAGTCTTCACTGCTCACACCCTTTTCAGTCTTCTACATAAGGCCAAGAGATTAAAAGGGTGGAAATGAGGAAACAGCAGTTAGGGGCAAAAACACAAGTAGGGGACAGAAAAGCCAAGCAAACCACTGACAAAACCCCAAACATTTCATGTAAAGTGTTTCCAACTTTATCTCTGCATGTAGCCATGTTTATGTTTACATCAACCAACCAACTGGATAGAACAAAAAGGAGAAGAAGTCATCTCACAGGAATTCTGGTGATGTAAAGAGCAAGCAAACACAAAATGTAGCCTGACTTGTGCTTCCAGAGACCTGTGCTCAGATTTTTTAGGGGAATGCAGGTGGGGTAAGCATGCACAGCCTGAGCCACAGTGGGTGACACTTCACAATATGAAGTCACAAAACACCTAGCACATCCCATAGTGAGTGACAGCTCAGGATCAGTTATAGGCCTTAATGTGTTAAGCATCTCCTTACACTGTACTGAGTTTGGATTTTGTCACAGGTCTTTGTCAGCATTGTGTACAGGCAAATTGTCCTTCTTTTCTACTGTTAATAACAGATAAAACCATTTTTAAAATTGCTAAAAACCAAAAGGGGAAAGAGTGACTCATAGAATGCTAGGGGCTGGAAGGGACCTCTGGAGATTATCTGGTCCAACCCTCTGCCAGAGCAGGGTCACCTAGAGCAGGTTGCACAGGATGGTGTCCAGGAGGGTTCAGAATGACTCCAGAGATGGAGACTCCACCACCTCCCTGGGCAGCTTGCTCCAGTGCTCTAATGAAGTAAAGAAGTTCCTTCTCATGTTTAGATGGAACTTCTTATGTTCAAGTTTGTGCCCATTACCTTTTGTCCTGTCACTGGGCACCACTGGTAAAAGCCTGGCCCCATCTTCCTGACACCCACCCTTTAAGTATTTATTGGCATTGATAAGATCCTTCCCCAGCCTTCTGCAAGCTAAAAAGCCCCAAGCCCCTCAGCCTTTCTTCATAAGAGAGATGTTGTAGCCCCCCAATCAAGAAAGCAGATGTGAATTAAACAGTCTGATATCTACTGGTGGGAAAGGGGAATGCAATTATTTCCTTAGCCATTTTCAAAGCCTCTCTGTTGCTTGCAAAGGGATCTGCTGTCTTGTGGTTTATTTATAGAACCTATAAGAATGTTGACTGAAGGCTATAACTCGAAGAAAAATAAGCAGAGGCCAAGTTTTCTACATGCTGTCACAAACTCAAGAGGCAAAGGCCTATCAGTAAGACCCTGTGCTGCTAGAGGGATACAGGAGAGGCCCCAGTACTCCTGAGCTGCTAACAGAGCCCTGCAAACCATGAGCAAGCCCCCTGGTTTCCATGCAGCCAGCACTGCAGCTTTCTGTTGAAGTCACAGAAGCAAGGCAGGGAGCAGGGTGTGTGTGTGATGCTGCCTGAATGAGACTGAAGGGGACTCCCAACACCTCCCTTTGCTGGCAGAGCATATCCAGCTTCGAGACCCTATATTTTGTCTTTTTTAAATAACTGATGAAGAGAGATGCTCCTACAAGCACTGATTCGGAGAGCAGTGGCTGCACCTAAATCCTCTGAATCATTCTTTGGAGGAGAACATCTCTGCTGACAATTGAAGGGACCTCTGGAGAAGGAAGGCAGGCAGCTAGGAGAGAAGAATAACTCTGCTGAGAGCTAACTACTAAGGAGAGGGGAAAGGAAAGGAAGGGAGGGGGAAAGGAAGGGGTTAATGCAGGTTCCTGGCTGGCACAAGGGCACCACCTAGCGGCAGCCCCGCACGGCAAAGCTGCGGCCCCCTCGAAGCGCTGCCCAGCAAATGACTGTTACCAACTGCAAATGGTAGTCGAGGACCAACGCGGGGCAGGAACTCACTGGGGCGAGCTCTCGCCTCCTCCGTGTGCCCCAAAAGCCCGGCACACGTGTGTGTTTTTAAAGAGAGCCGATGTACAACTCCTTGCATCGTTTGGCACCGTTATCAGTGTTTCTTGCTGCACACAACTCCTGTGCCTGCCTGCTCACAGCCTTCATCTTAAAACAGCCTTTCCCTGGAAACTTTCTTCAGCCTTGCCTCACGTCCTGTGTCCTGTCTCACTTCCCTGCTGCTGAGGAGACATTCAGCCCTAGTTCAGGGCTAGTTTCCTGGCAGAGGAGCCCAGAGCTACCAGGGACACAGAGGCACAGCAAGCCAATGACAGCCTCAGCCCCACCGCGGCCAGAGCCCAGCCGGGCCTGTGAAGAAGCTTCTGGGCCCCATGAGCAGGACAAGCTGCAGCTGTGTGCCCCAGGAGCCCGGGCAGGCCCCAGGGCACTGCACCCCTGAGCCCAACCCGGACCCCCAGGTTACCTGGCAAAGTGAGCAGCTGCTGCCTCTCCTCACAAGGGTTTCCACACAAGGAATCCAGAGAAGCCTTCTCAGAACGTCCCCTTTCGGAACACATCTTTGCAGCCTCCAGCGAGCCTGGATTCCAGCCCTCACGAAATCACACAGCAGGGCACAATTAGCGCAATCAGCCTGACCCAGGCTTGGGTCCAGACACCCTGCTGAGAGCCTGCAGGCCACAGGTTACAGAAAACGGTAAAAAGCAGCATAAAGAAATGCCTGTGCAAACAACCAGCCTGCTGAGCCACCTGGCACCTCTCAGAGGAACTGGGGTGGACTGAGCACAGCTTTGGTCCTTTGGCTGCTCCCTTCCTGGAGGTGTTCAAGGCCAGGTTGGAAGAGGCCTCGAGTGACCTGTACTAGTAGGAGGTGTCCCTGCCTATGGGAGGGGGTTCAAACTAGATGATCTTTGAGGTCCCTTCTAACCTTACCATTCTATGATTTCCAGCACTGTTAGAATTGAAAGGTGACATTCAGAATCCCTTCATAGGTATAAAACCTGGACTTGAGCTGCACCATCTTTCAAAGACCATCAGGAAAGCATCAAAATGATTTAAGTAGTTTCTTCAGGCACACTTCTTAGGAAATACCATTTATTAAACAAGTTATAAAATATACAGCAAATGCTGCTCCTCACAGAATGGTATTAGAACTCTTTCTTAAACCCAAAATGCAGTTCTCAGCAGAGGCATATTTTGTCTCTGACCCCTTAATCTCAGGGAATAGAACACAGAAGCAACTCCCTCTGAAATCAGAAGGGGAAAAAAACCCTGCACAGCAGTGATGGCATCCTTTGTAAGAACCACATGAACGCATGCAAACGTCTATAACAAGCAACAGTACAAAACAACCCTTTCCTGCATGAGAAGTCCCATTTGGATTCCCTTCAAACTGATCCCCAGTAGAACTCCAAAGATCTTTGGGGTTTATGTTTTGTTACTGGGTTGTGGGTTGTTTTTTTTTTTCACCCCAAACTAAAGAAAAAACAACCACCACGTACATATCTTTTGCAAACCTCAAAAGAAAAGCTGCACAATGAGTTTAAGGACACTTGGAGAAATAATTTCCCTGCATAAAACATTTCGCTTGGGCATGACGAGCATCCACAGGACTCTTCGTGGCCTTTTCAGATTCGGGAAGACACGAGATGGATTTACTCAAGTCCTGCAGCCCCCTTCAGACAACAAAAAACCCTCCCGCCCCAAGTCCCAACAGCTAAAGCAGTGCAGCAGCACAAGGCTGTCGCAGCGCAGAGAAACGCGGTGGCACATCGCTGTCACCTCAAGGGCAGCCTTCCGGACCCATCTTCCTTCAGGCGTTTCCAGCAGCTGAGTTTCGAAGCCGCACTCCCGGCAGCGTAGCCGAGAAGCACAAGGACCCCGCGACCGCAAGTGTCCCACGGCACTGCACCTCCCACTGGGGTTTCATTTGAACGAGGAGGGCAGCTTTGCCCCCAGCTCGCCGGTTCCCCCGAGCTCCACGTCAACTGGGAGCAGAGCCCCGGCGGGCAGCGGCCAGGCAGGCGGCCCCAGGAAACCGGGCGGACCCCAACCGGACAGCTCCGGGCAGAGGCATCCGCGGGACAGCGGCAGGGGCAGCGCCGCGCAGGGACCGTGCGGGCAGCCGGCGGGGAGCGGCGGCGGCGGCGGCAGCGGCCAGGGCACGGAGGCGGCGGCTGAAAGCGGCTGCGGGGCGGGCGGCGGAGGCGAAGGAGGCGGCGACCGAGGCTTCTGGCGGCGGGTCCGACGGCGGCGGCGGTAGTCGCCTCCCGGGAACATGTCGTGGAAGGCAGGGTCCAGAGCCCATTCGCCGCCGCGGCGGGGGGCGGCGGGTCCGGAGCGACGGGGCAGGCGGAGGAAGCAGGGGTTGAGGCTGAGGTTGTGGCGGACGCTGTTCTGCCAGCCCTTGGGGCAGCCGCGGTAGTAGGGGAAGCGCTCGGCGATGTAGTCATAGATGCCTCTGAGGGGCAGCCGCTGCTCGGGGCTGGCCTGGATGGCCATGGCGATCAGAGCTACGTAGGAGTAGGGAGGCTTTTGCAGCCCCTCCGCCGCGGGCTGGTTGCCCGCTGCCGCCTCGGAGTCCCCCTCTGCCATGGCCCCGCTCCGCCGGACCCGCCGCTGCCCCTCCGAACCCTCTTCCTTCTGTCCCACCCTGCCCTTCTAAGCCCTCTCCCCATCTTATGCCCCCGCGCCCTGTGCCGGTGTTTGGGGTCGCGGCCGGGTCCAGACGTCGCTTTGGCTTCGCAAACCCAAATATACGGAGGAGAGGGGGGGGTCAGCAGAGGGACAGCCAAGCGGCAGAACGGGAGCAGGTGTAGGGAGGGGGTTGCCGAGGGGACAGACCCAGCCGGGTCCTGCTGCACGACCGGGAGCCGAGCTAAGGGCGAGGCCAGAGGGGCCGCGGGCAGAGCATCCCCCGGCAAAGCTGGGTCCTGCTGGGGCACCGGCAAGGGACTCTCACTGCAGTAAACCCAGTTCGGTCTATGGATTCTCGGCGCTGAGTGAAGCTGTGCTCGGCTGCACTCCCGCCACTTGCAGATGGCAGCGCATGTGGCACGGGTGCGGCGCAACCTATCGTCCTTGTGCCAGCCCGACCCTGGGCAGCGAGGGGAAGCCTGAGCTGGTCCTGCAGGTCCCGCTGGAGGTGCAGAGCTCTGCGCTGCACTGCAGTTCGCCAAACACTTCATGAAATCATAGAACTATTTCAGTTGGAACCTGATCACTGAGATCGAGTCCAAGCATCAACCCAAGACTGGCATGGCCATGAAACCATGTCCCAAAGTGCCACACGTTCTCCACCACCTCCCTGGGCAGCCTGTTCCAATGCCTGATCAGTGTTGGCAGTGAAGAAATTCTTCCTAATATCCAACCTAAATCTCCCCTGGCACAATCAAAATACAGTCCTGTGTACAGAGTCATTAGTGGGGTGATGTCAGTAATTAATTAAAATGCATGTCCTCCTTTGAAAGGTGTTTCTTTGTTCACTGATAATTAATTGAAATCACCATCAACTGTTAATTAAAAAAAACAAAAAAATGACTCCATAAATTTGGAAGGAATCAGTTCTTTTCCAAAGATTGCACAGAGTTAAGAATCAAGGAGAACATTGATGACTACTATTGATGATGCTGTTTTCCACTGACAAAAAAACCCTACCAACAGCAGCTCACCAGTGGTGGGTCAAACACTGCTGTCATGTCTCATACTGCAAAAACACTGCCCAGGTGTCCACACAGAATAGAAAACTTTCCCTGGGCTAGGTGGAAATATTTAAATTATTAAGAATGAAACATCATTACTGGTTACAACAGACCTGCCAACAGCAGCAGCTCTTTAACGGAGCACAGGAAGACTCACCTGTATGATCAGTTCAGTTCTTTTTTTTCTGCCAGCCCTGTGTAATGGAAAATAAAGTAAGTGAAACACAACAGCACTGCTGAAAATAAAACATTGCAGAACCAAACTGGTCTCCAACATTGAAAGATGAAGGGGAGGGAGGAAGAGAGCGTGAGGTGTACATTCCCTCCTGCACAGCAACACAGAGACCTTCTCCAGGTATTTAAAGTCAAGGCAGAACACATTGCCAGGTCTTAAAACAACTTGGCAGCACATTTTCACCACGTAAAACATGAGTCATGAAGGTGTAAATGGAGGAAAACTGCAGCCTTTGAAGCCTGTGCTTGGAAAGCCTGTGTCTGAAAGCTTATGCCACCTGTCTCTTAATTTACATTACAAAATTAAAAAGACCATTAAAAAAAAACACATAACAGCAAAATCTTGGAAAGATTCTCAGCCCTCATCTCACACAGGAAAAAAAAATCCCTTCAGTGGCAAATGAACACAAACCATAAGGTGTATAACTGGACCACTTTGACACAAAAGCACAAATGCTGTCTTCCTTCTCCCCCTCCCCAAGCTCTTCAGCTTCCCAAGAAACAGAATCACACTAAGGTGAAAACTTATTAGTTTTTATTTTTTAAAGAAAAATATTCCTCTTTAAACACAAAGCATGAACTAAAAACCTCTGAGGAACAGTCTCTCCTCCCTTGGAGCACATGTAGCTAAACTGTACAGTGTCAGAGCTCCCCACATAAGTACACACACATTACATACAGTATTTCTTTCACAGGAAATAAGGTTTAGGACTCAAAATTGTCCTTTTCACCCTCTCTAGATAACCACTCCATCCAAAAGTACTCTGTCCCTTACTCCCACCACAGGACACAGTGATGATAATTTTTGGATGCCACAAGTATTTGCCAAAACAAAAGTATTGGCCAAATTGGCCCTTTCTAGGCTTTTAGCAAATGTCTGTGAGGGAGGTTAAGACCATAGTTATTTCCAGGAATGGTGCTTGGAAGAAAAAAAAAAAAAAATAGCAGCATCCACAGGCAACACAAGCCCTTGATTCCAGCTGCCCTGTTTGAAGGAACCCAGTCAGTTCAGCAGTGTTCCTATCACCCAAGAAAAGGGAGCAGGAAGGAAACATTCACAGGCCAAATTTGTTGCTTGAGCAAACAGCCTACAGTTCAGTGAACCTGGCCTTGGTGGGCCAGCTAGGAGGTTGTTTTCAAATTGCCACAGTGACCAGCTCCATGATGTGAAAAGATATGATGGCCTTCAGAAATCAGCAACTCGTTCTAACAGTTCTCTCTGTCCCATCAAATAGATATGTGCAGAGTATTTGTCATATCTGCTAAGCTATCCAGGCTGCAGAACTGGAACCAGACTTCAGATTCCAAATTCTTCCTACCTTGGCATAGCAAAATCATCAAAAAGTCTCTGCAAGGTCTCAGAACGCGTCCAACAAATCCATATGCACAGAATAAGTACCTGGCTGTCATGGTTTCAAGGGAAGGTAGGGAATGGAAAAGCTCTGGAAATGGAGCTCTTTTATATCTCAACCCATCCCTAATTCTTGGTATTTTTAAGCAATGCTCCAATCCTTCTCAGACCATTTTCTAAAGAACTTTTCCATTCTATACACTCCAACAGTCTTTGCAGTAGGAAAAACATTAGAAAAATAAAATCTCACCCCTGAACAGCACTGTATGAAGATCAGCATCATCAGCCACAGAGATTTTTACCGG
>WBNM01021915.1:238-70506 GCA_013399055.1 Ramphastos sulfuratus | reverse complement strand
TGGGGGGGGGGGGGGGGGGGGGCCGGGGGGGGCAGATAATCTTTTTGTTTCCTCCAAACCAGCTTTGTATAGAAAACAGCAGCAAGACAGACACAGTATCCAAGAGCTTGGTTAAGGCCAGCAATAGAAAGACAATCGTGGGCTCAGATCTTTTGAAATGAAGAAACCCTCCAAATGTTTTTGAGCATGCACACACACACACACACACACACTCATGTGCACTGGGCAAGCAAAGGCGTCACAACCGTGAAAGCACCACTGGAGGGTGTTCTAGCACCAGAATGAAAAAGTTGGTTGTCTTCCCTCTTCGGCAGTAAAACCCAAAGTCTTTCGGCTGCCTTGGACAAGGTCACCGAACACCCTTCCCAGAACAGTTCTCAGTGAGCAGATTCGGAAGTGGAGTGACAGGTTCAGGAAGTGCAGTGCTCCTGTTCTGGGATATGGGCAAGAAGAGGTGTGTTGAGAGGCTGCAGCTCCTGGTTGCTGGAAAGGAGGAAGAATTTGTATTGCAATCTGGTAGAGACAGAGCCCAACATGGACTCCATGTGAGCATGATGGTGAAGCAGACTGGGAGGTGGGAGTGAAAAGTTTGCATACATGAAGTCACAGTGCACATCTGTTGGCATAATAAAGACAAGCAAACCCAGGCAGGCTTGTCTCTGCACGGGAGGGCCCTGGGTGTGCTGGAAGTCAGGACAAGGATCCACCAGTGGGATGTCACAAGCTGCACCAGGACATCATCAAACTCAAACAGCAGAGGTCTAAACAGAAGCTAGTAAGGTGGTCTGCTAGCATCTTGCCTATAGACGTGCTCAAGTGAGCCTGCAGAAGTCTACAAAAGGGACAAAAATCTCCTAACAGCAAGGTTATGGACCTGGTTTGGTTACAAGTAACAACTCATGCAAGTTACAAATGAACCATGAACCTGCAGCATATCTTTCTGCTGCAGGTCTCTATCTTGGAGCTAGGCTTCGTACAGGAGGTGCTGGCTGTGCAGCCCTTTACCAACACTCTGAAGAGGCTGAGAGGAAGATGCAGTCAGGAATGACATCCCCACAGCCCCTCAGATCAGCACACATGGGCAGAGGTCTGTCCTCTGCCTGCAAGATGCAGAGCAGGTCTCACAAGGGAGGATGGGGAGCAGCAGCTGGAAGTGGGCTGCTAGAACAGTGCAGGAAGAAATGGAAGAGACAGAGACTTCAGTTTTCAAGTGCCTGAACCACCATCAGTGAAGCCCCACTGAATCTGTCCTACAGCATGCTGGCTGGAGTCTGGCTATCACTCACACGAGGAGCTAGTGAAGCTGTGGTAGCAAACATGCAAGTTAAAACAAATGAAGTGAAAGAAAGGCTGAATTTCAGGTTCAGAGCAGGAATTATCACGAGTGCTGTGTTGTGTTTCTGTGCACATGCAAGAGCACAAGAGAGGGGAACAGCAGAACTGAAAAGACACAGAAGTGTAACACTTGCACTGAAGATGCAAACACAGGACAAGGAGGTGAGGGAGAGGAAAGAGCAAAGTGTGAGGTGAAGGAGCCCAATGGAAGAGAATAGAAAAACTCTTAACAGAGTCAGTCCTGCCTTGGCAAATGCATAGCTAATGTCAGTTGGCTCTCTTTTCACCAGGTATCATTGAAACATTGGTGAACCTTCTCTCTGCACATGGGCTTTAAGAATTAAAACATAAAGATCAGGACACTATTTTTGGTGCAATGTACTCAGTGATATTGAGCATTCAGCATGAGACTCTAAGATGGCCTCTGAATTCTGCTGAAGGCTCACCCAAAAGCAGAAGTGTCCACATTACAAACTGCTTTTGAAAATCTGGGACTGCTTCTGTTGGGTTAGAACAGAAGAATCAATGCAGAAGGCTGAACTGTCCAGAAGCAGGTTTGGTATTTCTCACTGAGAGCACCTTGGCATTTAACTAAGTCAGAAATACCTTAAATGTTCACTTAGCAAATCCCAACATCAGGCTGAGGCTTCTGGACAACTATGTACAACCAGGGACAACTACGTACAGTCAGACAGCTCCTCAGGTATCTTCTAAGAACAGATTTGTGCGACGTACAGCAAGAACAAGCTAAGCCACTGGCTGCTTCTGCAACACCAGCAGCCCTTTGACTATGGTGCAAATCACAGAGGGATCCTTCCTTATTACACAATTAATTGTAACAGAATTAATACCTCCTGGGTAAAGCAAAGCAAAGGCTTCCTCTGTCTAATATCAACCACGAAAGGATGTCTGTCTGGGGTCTGTGCACACCTACAGCAACAGTGCTGGTTTGAGGTATGTACAGACAGCAGTTTCTGAGAACCAGCATGACCAGAATGGCTGCTGGTGAAGTGGCCTCAGGGCACAGTCCAGGTGGAAGCACAGGGGCATATAAAAGATGCAAGAATATGACAGAGCAGCCAAAGTCACCCATGTGCTTAGGCAAGCTTAAGGCAACTAAAGAAAATCCACTGAAAATTTAGAGGAGAGAGCCAAAGGGAAATGAGGAGTCACTGGAAATGCTGTTAGAGTAGCCAAAGCCCAGCATCAGCTACCAAGCCATCTCTCCTCTCCAGCTCGTTTGTTCTAATTCTCCTCACTTTACCAGCACCATTGGCACAAAGTTAATAAATCAGAAAGAAGATCTGGGGACAGGCTCCTAAAAAATGTAGCTTAGACATTTTCAGGCTCATGTCTCAGGTCAGTTCCTTTGAAAGCAAGCAGGTGGGCCACTTGACTGGCCTCTTTTTGGAACTGGAGCTTTCTGGACATTCTGCCTGCCACCTCCAGGGACAATCTTCTGATATGTTCTGTCTGGACATGATGGCAGCAGCCACCTGGGTTCCTTGTCATGACAGTTGAGCATACAGTAGTTTGTTGGGGTTTTTTTTTGTAAACCAGCATGCACCAGTGGCATGGCCATCAGACATGAAGCCATGGTTGAATTCTTGTCTCCTCAGAAGCAGATGGAACCAGAAAGGAAGGGAGTGTTGGCACAAGTCAGCGCAGGCTCCGGTAGACGTAGGCTGATGTGAAGACAGCATTGAGGGTCAGGCTCACGGCCAGCAGAGCTCGCAGTGCTGAGTTACCAAAATGACCTTGGCAGAAGAGGACAACACAGAGGGGAAAAAAGGAATCATAGACAGATATTAAAGAACTGATGAGATAACTAACAGTGGGCACATGTTCTGCTCTTCCTCTCTCTTTGCCCAGCACTCTCACCCTCAGCAGAAACCGCTGAAGGACTTTTCCTGTCAGGAAAGATTCCACTGCTCTCTTTGGTTCTATTTTGCTCTTCTCAGCACCTACATCCCCAGCCCATCCCCTCTGTCTCAATTCAGCACTCTGACAGCATTCTTCACACAGGAATAGCCTTATCAAGGCCTGAGCATAGCAGGCAGAAAATCCATTTTGCTACTGGTTGCATATTTGATCTCAAAATCCGATCACTACTGCAGATCAAGAAAGATCTCAGTTACCCTCACAGCAAGACTCAAACATACATGAAGCAATCACATGGCCTGAACCTACCTCTCCAGCCTGCCAAATCTTCCCCTTTGGTGGTTGTGTCTACCATACAGGTAGATGAGTGTGATGAGTGATCCTCCTTTTTGATGGAATTATCACTGCAGATACTCCCTCTTTCCACAGCAGACCTCATATCTGCAAGGAGAAAAAGATACGCAAATTCAGAAGGCACCAGCAGAAGTTACCGACCTAAAGCTAGAGGTAATGAGTGCTTGTGTGCTGAAATCCTGAAAGCTGGAAACAAAAGGCCAGTTTCAGTGCTGTGCAGCAGAAGCTGCCTGCATGCTTGTCTTACACCCTGCTCGTATCAGTATCCCCACACTTGTGGTTAGCAGTTAACCAAACAAACAAGGGTGAAGGCAGTGGCAGTAGTGCCCCTAGGGCACCACCAAGGGAGCAAAGGACATCTGTTGTGACAAAGTCTCTCCAGGCCAGTGGATTCCTAAGGGAGCTTTGGTTGCCCACCAGTCATCACTATCTGGAATTTCCTGAAGGTTTGCCATTTCTTGGGTGGCCTAGATGATGTGTGGCCAACTCCTTCCCACAAGAGCAATCCCAGGAGTGCAGCAGGCTGCCAGCATACCCTGCATTCCCTGCTCGCTCAGGTTCTTCTTTGGAAAGGAGGGCAGCTCGGTGGGAAAGACGTTGCTGTCTGAGTGGGTGTGCTCCTCTGAGCCAGTTGGGGTGAGCAGAGCTTCATTCTGAGATGGGAACAGCAGCAGCTTCTGTCCTTTCAGGTTGAGGCGGGCAGGGCTGATGAGCGGCCGGCGGTAGCACAGGGACCCCGAGCTGGAGGTCACAGAGCCAGCCACAGACGGCGCCGGAGAAGGGATGCGGGAGGGAGCACAGCTGCCTGACAGCAGGGAGAAGTGCTCTGCAAGGCAAACATCCCCACACAGAAGCTGTATTCCAATCCCAAGACAAGAAGCAGAGCTTTCTTTAACAATTCTACAGGAAAGGGGAAAGGGAGTTGCAAATGCTCAATGTCTCTGGTACTTAAATTCTGCATTCAGCCCAGTTCTGCCACTGCAAAACCTGGGGAAATGCTACATGCACTTTGATACACTCAGGAATGACTTAGAATCAAGATGGGTTTATCAGGACCCAGGTGAGCTATCTCCCTGCTCACTTATGTCCCTTCAGGACAGTCTGTGTGACACATGCTGGTTTTGGTAAATGAACCAAATTAACCATTCTGGCATCTCCTTTAAAGGCTGGTAAAGCCTGTAAGGATGGAAGGAGGTCTGCACATGGCATTAGCCTAGGCTGTGACTGCCTTTCCAGCAGCAAGGACTTAAGCAGCACAAACAGACAAAGATCCGTGTGGGGTCAGGAGGACAACAGACGGGTCACTGGAGGACAGGGGAGCAAAAGGGCAGAGCAGACAGGGCTGCTAAATCAGCAGTTCCCTGGGCAGGGAAAGTGAAACAGAAGAGCTGCCCTAGAACAGTTTCAAGTCTCCTGTCAAAGCAGTCTCAACTCAGCTGTTGGGCAGGGAGGGGATCCTTTGTCTGATTTCACTGAGAGCTCTCCCAGGCAAAGGACACCCAACACACACAGCACCTTAAGGTAACTCCACTCTTAGATGGAATTATCTCTGCAGCATTTCTAACAGCAAAACCTGACATTTTCACTAAGATGGAAGTAGGGAGGAAAGAATTAAACTTGGATCACATGTTGCAACCCACTCACTGCAAATCCTGCAGTGAGTTGCTCTGGAAGGCCTGGTTTAGTGCTTTACCTGATGTAGGAGACTCCTTGGACTGCGATGACTGTGAGGCTGGCCGACTGCCGCTGAACAAGTAGCCAGAATCTAAAAGGCAAAAATGAAACACTTTGAACCCAGCTGGCTCAGCTACTGGAGGTCTACCCTGCAGCAACTGCATCATCTTCTCAACAATCTCAGAAGGAGGTGGGTGGTAAATATAGGTAGGAAAAAAGGTCCCTGTTTTCCTGGGTAAGCTGTGTGCCAGCAACAACAATAATCCACTTTGCCCAGCTGCAGCAGAACAGATCTGTCCAGCAGGCTCCAGAAACAAGCCTGTGACTGTATCACAGCCTGCCCTGCCTCTAAAGGGAAGAAGGTGAAAAGATGGTTGCATCCTTTTCTCATGAAAAGAGCCTTAAGGGTAGATGAGATCATAGGGTGAAATGAATTCCCAGCTGTCAGACACAGCAGCCACAATAATGAGACAGAGAAACAAAAGAACAAAATTCAATCAAAAGAACTGAAGTCAGGGGGGAAAAAGTGCTACAAAGGAAACCTCAGAGTTTCAATCAATTATTTTTCTTTGGCACTTGATTTACATAATGACAGGCAAACAGCTTTGGAAGTAGAAAACCTTGCTGTTTGCCCTGCATGCTCTCTCCAGACTGCCTGGCTTTGCACCTCAGCAAAAGAAAGCAGAGCCTCCAAGGGTGGCTCAGCATGCAGAGGGAATTCCACCATCTGGTGAGTTTGCACCTGCCCTGCCAGGGACAGTTTGGCAGCTAGGAAGGTGAAGGTTGTGCCAAGAGCTGCCATGCTGCTGGAAGGTTTGCACAGCTTCTCTTCCTCTTGCTCTCAGTGGATCTGCCAAACTGCTGGCAGTGTGAGATAGAGAAATGCTGAATGACCTAAAATATCCCTGCAAGGCTGCTCTCTGCTGCAGTGTTATCCTAGAAACTGCCATGTTTTGGCCTCTGACCCTCTGGTAATCAGTCAGTGACATGGGAAAGCTTAGCTTTCCCTGGATGGAGAATAGCATTCGAATGCCACTTCCCATCTGTTAGTCTCAAGCACAGTAAAACTGAGGGCTTATTGAGGTACTGGGAGAGAAGCTTTCCTTAGGCCTATAAATCTTCCCTAGATCACACAAAGCCCTTATAAACAAGAGAAAATGAGGCCTCTAAAGCAGCTTCCATAGTTGTGCTAATCCACATCAACTGCAGACTCAGAGAAGAGCCTGCCTTAGCTCTGCTCCCTCCAGCTGCAAGGAAAGCCAACTACACAAGCAGCTAGAAGGGAGTGCTTACTTTTGCAGACAGTCAGCCTAACATTCCAATGCACCTCCAAAAGCTGCTCTTGTCCATTCCCAAGCCCTGTAGCTCCTGCCATACTGCCACAAACGTCTGGAGAAGCCTCTGGATTTCAGTAAACTGACAGCAGGCAAGCACTCAGTGGGACTTTTTTGTTGCCCCGAGATGGCAACAGAACACTGCACCATCTCTTCATGCCAAAAAACAATCCCCAATGCTGGGTACTGTGCCACAGGAGCAGCAATCCCCAGAGAGGATTATAGCATGTGGATACCTCACAGCCCTTTTCCTCCTGAAGCACTGGCATTTCCACTGGCACAGAAAGTGTCATGCACATGTACCTGCTCTGGCCAAGGAGGGGATGGTACCCAGTGAGAGTGCCCTGTTGAGACGACCAGGAAGAGAGGAAGAAGTAGTTCTGTGTGGAGATCTGAAGAGCTGTTGGTTTGTCAGCTGGAGAATACTGGGTGGTGTTGGGACAAAGAGAGACGTAGCAGAGGAAGTGAAGCCAGTCCCAGTGCCACTGGGGAAGAGGGTAATTGAATCCCCAGCAAGGTACCTGTAAATGACACAGGGTAAACATTCAGCAACCAGTACATTCCAGTAACCCCTCTCTTACTTGGACTCCTTGCATGAGCACTTGATTTGCTATCAGTTTATACTGATTTTTCAGCCCAGGAGAGCAAGATGCAAAATGCTTAAGAGCTTATGGGAATGTTCCTACACCTTTGAAACTGGGGAAGAAAGAACTACTTGACTTAAATTATTGTGTACCAACCCATCCCATACAGGGTGCAGCAGTTCAGGAACTCAGGTGCAAGCAGGCACAGTAACTTGGTTCTCTCCTGGGTGAGAAAATTCCCTAGAGACCACCAGAAGGCTTTACATAGTCCAAATAGACACAGGACCAACAAGAGACCTCATCTGATGTTTGCTATGTGCACAGGCAGATGACAGGCTTAGAGATGTCATGGCTGTGGCAAGCAAGCAGTTACCTACTCATCTTTTTCTCTTTGCAAACCAGAATCAACATCTTACCTCTGATGCCAGCATGGAGAGAAGGCTTTTTATGGGTAGCAAGATCTAGGCACAAGAGCCCTGCTTTAAAACTAATATTCAAGCCTCTTTGCCTTCATGATACTTCTGTGAGGCGATGAAGACTCACTACCCTCATTTTACAGATGGGAGAGAAGAGCAAAAAGACTTTTGTGACTTTTTGAGGGTCAATAAAAATTCTGTGATAAAAGAGACACAAACCTGGGCTTTCCAATCCTATTAATCTTGTGTATCCAATCCTACTAATCCTGTGCATCATAATTAGCCACAAATATGCACCAGTGTAGCCATTCAGAGGGAACTGTGCTCCTGTAGCAGACGCTCCAGGAAGCATTTTACTTCTAGTGCACAAGACCCAACTGTTATTGTTGTGCCTGGCAGAAATATAAGCTGGCAATAGTAATGGCAATTGCCTTTCCAGAGCTGTGAGCTGCTTGCAAGAGGTTCTTTGCCCAGAACAGCATGGCCAACTTGAGAACACACGAGACAGAACAGACAAAACACACTAAGGGGAGCTCTGCAGGTTAGCCTGAGCTTTAATCACTACAGACATAAACTGACTTCTGTTCCACTGGTAAATTAACTGGAAAGAGACTTCATAGCAATTAATCCCTGACACCTCCTATTTCATCACCTATCTTTGCTGTGGTTACAATTGAAAAACCAACCAGAGCTGAACAATCTGTCAAAAATCTGCTCCTATTTTTACCTTCTTTCTATTGATCTTAGTCTATGTGTAGAGTTTAGCTGACTACATTGCATCAGCAATGAGGAGTCAGCTTTGGGGTCTCACTTGTGTCCTCATACCACCCAAATTAGCATTCTAAGCAGGTTGCAATATTCAAAGCACATGAATTTTGTATTGTTAACAATTGAGTTAAAATATATGAAAGAGTCCAGAACATGAACAAAATCTCTCCAGGATCTCCTGTAAGGAATTTGTTCAGAGATGAAGGCCACATGAGTCATGATGGAGTACTAACATAGTAGTAGTATGAAGTGTATATATTTTAAGATAGAAAGATCAGGTTTTGCAGGATCAAGCTGCAACATTTGGAGGTTTAATCTCACTTCTGATGAAAACAGAGACAGATGAGAGCAGCAACACAGCCAGAAGTGAATCAGAGCATGAAGGAACACAAGTACCTCAGCCTTGCACTGAGGTAGGTGATTTTTTTCTTGTGCCATTCCCTCTGGGAGATTCAAGAGGCGAAGCAGCAACATTATGCAGTGCAAGCATGTCCAGAAGCAGCAGCCTAGAGTTAAGACTGCAGTTTAAAGTATCTCATAAAACTACTTATCTGCTAGTATGAGACAGACATCAACCACCCCGACCAGCTTAAGCAGGCTGGGCGACATCTGAGCTGCCCAACCTCCTGGGGCTGGCAAGCAGGACCTGCCTTTGGCAGCAGCAAGGAACTCCTCAGGAGTAGGAACTCATCGTGCAGCAGGAACTGCCCAACCCCTTCAGTTCCAGAGGACCTGGCAATGGTGTCATGCTTCACAAAGGTGCAGAAGCCTGCAGTGCACAGAGAGACATTTGCCCCCCCACACACAGAGGTGTAAGCAGCAGATGTACCTGTGCACCTCAGCTGGGGCAGAGAGAACGAATGGGAGAGTGCAGCTAAAGGCTATGGTATGGATCACACCAGAGTGGTATCTGCCACTCACTGTGCCATGCCTGTGACAGGCTAAATCAGAGCACTGCCTGTGGACAGCAGAGCTCCTTTGTGCCAACTCTGCCCCTTTGGTATCTTTGGGCTAAAGCATCCAGCTTTACACAGCTCCTTGCTGCAGTGCAGAACAGCTTATCTGGCTCCTGGCCTTTGGTAGTTTTTCACTTAATGGTCTGGAAAATATTACTATTTACCACTCAAACACAATCTCTGCCCTGGGACTGTAGCTTTTTTAGATCAGACCTCCATGGGCTCTGCTGCTCACCAGCCCCACTTCTCAACCTCACCAAGTTAGTGCAGTCAGATCCTCTGGGCATATGATGAACCATTTCTTTTGCACCATCCAGGAAAGATTTTTTTCTAATTAGCAAAGGGCTGAAAAATTTAAAGCATAACATATTCATGCTTTAGGATTGGGTGCTGACCAAAGAATGGCTTCACTCTTGATCTGCTCTTAACAACATATATTCCTGCAACATGCAGAATCCTGTTCCTTTTCTATGTGCTCTTCTCTCCAGTCATGTCAAGAAGGCCAGATGCTGCTAAGGAGCAGAGGTGCTGCCATGGAATGTGCTTCATGCCTGAAAATGGTCAGCTGAACTAAAACTTCTTTCAGAAGCAGATGAAAAAGGTGAGGAGATCAAGAGGATCAGAAGGCACAACACAGCCTTGGCATGCAGCAGTGCAGCTGTCTTTGCTCTCAGATTGCTTGCTGCATTGCTTCCAGCCATTTGTGCATGTATTAATAGTGGGTCTGGTAACAGTGAAGAACTGAAAAAGGAAGAAGAGGTGGGGAAAAAAAGGCTCTGGAGTCAAACAGGTTGTGGAAACAGGGCTTGGAAGCCATTTATTTCAGAACTTGATATTGTGAACATCAAAGCCTGGATATCTTAATGAGTGTTTACAATGATCACAGCACTAGACAGTTGGGCACAACTCTGCTACACAGATACTTTAAAAGTTAATAAATAAATAAATAGTTAAAGAAGAGTATTACATGGTATGGGACTGTACACTGTCCTGAAGAAACACCTCCTCCCAGTAGAGCCTCCCCTCCTCTCTCCCAGTATCTCCCTCTTACCCAAAGACAATGCCATAGGTGTGTGCCTTTTTAGTTCACATTTTAACCAGAGATGCTTCATCACCCCTGGGACAGAGAGAGACAAGGGAGAGCATGGATTAGGTCAGACTGCAGGGCTGCAGAGGGACCCACTCCTGCCATCAGATCATTCACTACAGGACATGAGAAGGTAGGATGCAGTCACAGGCAGCATGCTGCATGTGCCCAGGTTCATGTGCTGAGTGGCAGCCAGGGCACCACATGTCAGTCATGGAGCAAAATATTTCCTCTAGACTTATGGTCCCAGCATAATTTAGCTGTGAGTTATCCACATGCAACAGCACCACCCCTCCCAGGCAGGATGTGTGCTGCTGCCCAGGACTGTGGACACAGCTCACCACTGCCTTGCTGCTGGATGCAAGATAAGCAAGCTCCTGTGAGCTGACAAGCAGCCACTTGTCTGGTCTGTGGCATCATATCAGTCAGTGCCATAACCTGTGCCTCTGCTCAAGCTGACAGAATCAGGAGTAAAGAACAATCTATTGAATCAAAAACAGGCACAGGGAGAGGGGAGAACAGTGCTAAAAAGGGGCACAGGTTTTAGACGCATTTAGATTTTGACATGTGCCTTACAGAGCTAGAAAAAGTTTAGCTGCCAGGACTAGAACTTTTCTCCTGTGTTGCCCTGCTTTGAATGAAAAAGGAGGGTTGAATCAGAGCTGAAAATGCTCCAGCTGCCAGGTCCTGCAGTAATACCTTCTAGAGTACAAGCCGATGTTTGGAATCTTCCCTCCACCTTCCCTCCTGGCTGGTGGCACAGAGAAAGGTGTGTGTGGACACACATCCTCCATCTACCAAAATCCAGACTGACTGACATGACAAAACCACTCAGAGAACTCCTTCCCTGCTTCTGTACTTCACAGTCCCGATGCAGCTTTACAGGGGAGGACTGAGGTACACTTCAGGACTGAGTACAGCCCCTTTCATAGATGAGAGCATCTGTGATGGCTCAAAGAGCCCCCAAGTGTACTTGCAGGTGACAGCACACCTGGAGTCAGCTGGCAGGTTATAGGTGACAGCAACACAATTTCAACAGCACCTCTTTAAAAACCAAAGCAAAGCTACAGACCACAGCTCCCTGCTTTCATGAGCGGAGTCAGCCTGGAACAATCATCTGACTATTAATTAAATGATTTACTCTTAGAAAAATTAGTGTGTTCACAATACAGCAATACATACTTTCTATAGTACCTAAGCATGATTATTAGCTTCACATAATTTCAGCACACTTGAAAAATAGTCATAAAGCCAAAATGAAACACCACAGCACCATTTTTATATTCCACTCTCATCCTCGCTCTTTGACACACCCAAGCTTAGTCCTCTAGGGCATGCAGAGCACAGATGTAGGAAAGGAGAAGCTGAGAGAAAGTAAAAAATGGGACACAAATACACCTTATTTAGAACTGTGAAGGACCACAAAGGTGTCAGTTTGCATGCACTGATGTCAGCAAGGGCTTTGGGAAGTCCAGGAGTAGCAGCAGCAGAGATGCTTACTCAGTTGCTAGCTCTGGGCTCTCTCTCAACCCCTCTATAGTCTGCAGAGCTGTGCAGAAATCTGAGTGCAGCCCAAGTCCCTCTCATGCCCAGCCACGCTCACTGGTGTCAAATGAAGGACAAAGGCACTGGCCTAGCAGGCACACAGGCACTGCTGTCCCAAGCTGCAGCTGTCTCAGGCCCCCTGAAGAACAGTAACACAGTGTTGTCAAAAATGTGGTCCAGGGAAAGGCACTTAATGAACCCACATCGGTCTCTTTATAGATCCAGCTCTGCTGGGCAGGGTACAAGATGCTTCTGAGATTAGCCACAGCCGTTGTGAGAGTAAAGACCAGAGTCAGCCACTTCAGGATGGAGCAGATTTGGTTACAAGTGACACACAAATCCACTAACAATCCCTCCCCACCTCAGCTCCACTCTGTAGTGCCATCCTCTGGTCCGGAGAGCAGCATACGGCCAGCGTAAAAAGGTAGCACCTAAACTTAGAGGCTTTGGGGTTAAAATCCTCTAATTCTGTTGAGATGTTTGCAGGCTTTGGCCTGAGTGCCTGGGGAAATCCTCAGGCAATGAAGCTGCATTTGGTGACCACGAGTTACCACATACTCCTCTGTGGCTGGCAAAGTGAAGACATGAAGCTCCAAGCACTGCTCAAGTGGTTCTGGAGGATGTGAGTGTCTGCTGTGTTAGGAAGTTACCAGCCCTTTAGCCTATGACCCCCTGAGCAGAAGGAAAAGCACACCCAAGTGTCCTATAAAATAGCACCTCAGCTTCATGAGGGTGGGGGCAGTGTGCTCAAGCATTGGCCTAGCACCAAAATACCTGAACTGGAGGCACAGATCTCCTTCTGCTGGACTCCCTGGGGGAAGAGTTAGAAGGCAATAGCTAACTGCTGAGCTGTTCCCTAACTGCACCTCAAGTGAAAAATGCAAGGTTGGCAAAGCACCTTCCTTAGAGAACATGGAGCATGGCACAGTGTTTAGTCTGTCTGGGACTGAAACTGGATATTGCAAAACAGTCTCAGTAAAGGCAGTGGTGGTTTAGTTGCTTGGTTTTTATCCAGAAACACTCAATGGTACAATACTGCTCCCTTATAACTGCTCTTCTTCAGGCCCTTGTGTAAGGAGGCACAACCAGTTCAGATTGAATGCCAGCAGCTTATAAATCTGAACACCTCTGGGAAAAAAAAAACAACCAGAGTAATCAGCTTTCTCCTTTCCACCCTCTCCTCCTAAAGATCCATCCTCTGCCACCAGCAAAAGCATGAGAGACAAAGCATGTGAGAAAAGCAGAAAGAGAGGAGACTGTCAGCAGCAGTTTCTAAGATACCAAGAACTCCATTGCTGCAGGTTTGGTTTTGAGGCTCTGAGGTTCTCTGTTGTTTTTAAAAGCAGCAGCACAGACATACTGAGGCACTGAGGAGAGGGAGAATTAGCTGACACCTGAGCAAAGACAAAGGCTTCTTTGGCATTACAGCTGAACCACACATCAACGTGTGTTTTGTTCTTTGGTTTCACCTCTACAAATGTTCCAATTATGTGTCTAAAAAATTCTTCAATTACAAGTTGTGAACAAAGCACCAGAGAGACCAAGGCCTCACTTGTACAGCCTGGCCAGAAAACAAAGCAGCTTTCTGATGTTCTGACATAAAATCAGTGCAACTGTAAACACATTTCATTTGTATTCATCTGCATAGAGTGAAGACAAAAGGATTTCCTGCTTGCATGTCAGTTGCAGTTAACACATCCCCCAGTTTGAAAAGATTTTAAACCTTTCAGTATGCAGAGATAAAATATTTCACAGTGGTTTTCAGGCTTCACAGTGTTAACCCCACTCCTTCCCACAGCCCTGTCACAACTGCCTGGTCCTGCAGCCTCCCCATCCCATCCCAGTTCTGCACAGGAGAAAAAGGCAAGGGACTGAAGGAAAAGCTCAGGAACAGGGACACACTCTAATACTTAACAGTAAAACACCACAAAAGGTCTCAGACTCCTGGGGCTCAAAGCTGGGGCATATTTAAATGGCAAAAACAATACAACAAGAATGCTGCTATAAAGAAGGGAGGAAAACAGCTGCTCAGAAGCAGCAAGAGGCTATGTGAAATAGAGCAATGTGGAACTTACCACAGCCTTGACATTCAGCTCCTGAAAGCAAAGCACCTAAAGAGGCTGACAAGCATCTTTAGAGGCTGCCACCGAGTTTTCTTGCTAATGGGCAAGAACATTGGGCAGAGTAATTTTATTCTTATTAAAAGAAAGGCTATTGCAACTGAAAATGAAGCATGACATCACCACACCCATCCCCACACATCTGAACACTTGGTCTGCTCACATCCCTCCTCCTTCTAGCAGAATCAACATCTCCTTCTAAACATGAGATTCCTCCCATCATTTGGGCATCCTTGAGAGCAGAGGAGCAGAAGTGCTCACCTCTGCCATGCCAGGGGGCTGCAAGCTGAGGTGCTAGAAGCTAGAAGGAACTTTCAATCCAACTTGTACAGGTAAGTGCAGAAGACAATCACAGCTCAATATAAACCATCAGTCTTCTCCTGCATTTACCTTGATGGGGAAAAGTTCAAAGAAATAAAGAAGAAAGAAGAAATGGAAAAAAAAAAAAAAACAAAACCAAACAATTCTAGATGTTTTATATCATTCAGTGGCCATACTAGTCCAGGTTTCCTGAGTCTTCTGTGCAGCTCATGAAGAGAATGGCAGAGCTGCCATTGGAATTGTTCCAGTGTTCATTTCATTAGGTAGCTTTCCCCCCCACCCCCCGTCACTTTTTGCAGCTGCAGAACAAGGGTGTTGGAAGGGCTCCTCAGTGGAGACTTTTCAGGGCTGCAAACACCATAGTGATCACTGCCCTCAAAGGAAAGCTGAATAGATGGTGACTGCACATCCACACACAAAACTGTCCCAGTTTAGTTCTACCATGCCACTTCCTCTCCTTTCATTCACTGGCTTGCTTAACACTGTCCTAACACTGCTCCTTGCTCCAGCCTGGCATGTTCAAGAAGAAGATTGGATTTTTAAGGAACTACACCTCCTAATGAGGAGTAGGAGAGAGGCACCAGAGTGATTGTGAAAGTCTAACTCAGCACTAAGGACCCTGCACATTTCTGGCTTGCTTCCCTGTTCTGGTAAAGTCTTACGGCTTCTTGTAGTATTTACTTTGAAATAGTTCTCTGAACTTGACAAAATGTCCAGGGGAAAATGAAACATAATGGTTATTACTTTGTATTTTGAAGGTCTGAGACTGGAACAAGACACAAACTGGCACAGTGAGCTGCAAGACAAATCTTTTGGGTCAGAGTTGATAATGATGGGAACATGGAAGAGTAGAACCAGACTGGAAAAAGTCCCAAAGGAGAAGACAATTGGGAAGCAGGTTTGTGCGTCCCCTTCCTGTGCCAGTTCAGTTACAGGCACATAGTCCTTCAGCAGGAGCTCTGCCTCCCCATGGCACACTCACCTTGGCTTACTGTTAACAAACCCCTACCCAGCTTCTGTCAGTGCTACCTCTTCTGCTTTCACAATGAACTCTGGTTTGAAGGACTATGAAAAGCTACAAAATATCTTTTATTTCCTTTTAAAAAGGTTCTGTGATTTCACCAGTATCTGCAGCACCCAGTAGTGTCTAAACCTTTCAGCAGGACATAGATACCTCACAGTGAGAGCTCCATTCTGATTATTTTCATTTATACACAGGAAGACCACGACAGGGAACTGAGTTGTGTTAGACTGTTAGTGTGGCAATGCCATCGCACTGCTCCGAGCAGAATTGAACAGCAGATCTGCAACAATGCCAGTTCCTCCTGAAAGATCCAAATTTTGAGTGAGAAACTCTGTGGAGTGTCTTGCAAAATAATTAGACTCCTCCTATCAGGTCCCAACAAGTTAATCCTAGAAAAGCCCAAGCAGCTGAAGGCTCTTTCTTCCCCATGCAGCAACATCCAGCTGTCCCAGCTCTCAGCAGAGGATTGCCAGGCACTCAACTCCAAGTCACAACCTCCAGATCCCTTTCTTCAGCAGCACTAGCACCAATGCCAGACCTCAACAAAGAACCCCTCCAAGAAGCAAGAAAAATCCATCTCTGCTGCCACACAGTCCCACAGCAGAGCCTCCCACCCCTTCCTATAGCACATCCCCCTGTGTTCTCCACAGTAAGGGCCACGTTGGCTGACTAAGCAGCAAGGGACAATGAGAGCTGATCAGGTACCACGGCATGGGCTCGTTAGTCCCAGATCTCCCCACTTTCTAAGGCTACAGGAGTGGAGGAACACACACATTTTTATCCAGTTGTGCTTTTACACAGATGCTCCTCGGGGAGCAGTGGTGCTGGGTGGGCAAAAAATCCAAAGAAAACTGGCACTGAAAGCAACAGCCACTGGCAGATTTGAAAATTTAGCTTAAACCAGCTGAATACCTTCAGCTACTCAGCTGAGACACCCAGAGCTGCAGAACCTTCCAAAGCAGCCTTTTAAAGAAATTCTTAACATTCCAGTCAAAAGCACTTAAGGACACCTTTGTTTAAAACAGGAGTCCTAGGGAAATGGGACAGAGAAAGCATGCAGTTAAGTGCTGCTGCACAGTGAGGGGCAAGAAGAGCCAGGTTACGGCCTAGGTGTGTCCCTCCTCGCATGCCTGCGCACCAAGCAGTGTCACCACAGCACACACCACGAGGACTCGGAATCCAGAGGCAAGTTCCCATCAGCTCCAAATTAAAATGACCAGCACCATTAGAAAACTGGAGGTGGCCTGGGGCCCGTGGAGGATCAAGGCAGAGGATTCCTCTGTGACAGGCTAAGGATGGACAGGCAGTGAGAAGACTCGGAAGGACAGGAGAAGCCAGAATCTCTTTGGCTGGAGGAGCAGAACAGGGAGAAGGCACTTTGTGAAACAGCTGCTGAAAGAACTGGCTTTGGGGAAGTTGGATATGTGCACTGCTGATGAAGGATTCAGGAGGAAGGGAGAATGGAGGCAGCAGGAGTAGCTTCCATGGCTAGCACCAGCAGTGGAACAGCTCCAAGCAGCTAGCACAGTGAGAAGCAAGGATGGGGGCAAGAAAAAAGTAATAAAAAACACATAGAAAGGAAGAAAATCTTCACTGCTTATCTAATTTAAAAGTTTTTAAAAACCAAAGAAACAGAGGAAGAGAAATTAAGAGGAAAGAGAAGCACCAGTCGCAAAGAGTTCACAAGGCCTTTTTTCCTCCTTCCCCCAGCGTCACTGCTCTGGCTCTGACCTTCGGGGCCGGTATCTCCGCTGGCCTGTTGACTTCCGCGTGGCCACGGCTGCGGTGAAGCCCACCAAGCAGCACAAGGAGGTGGTGCCAAATTTGGCTGTGTCAAGCCAGCTGGGTGCTTCCATCTTCAGGTACCTCTCAGCTAAATGCAGACTCATCACTACGAACCACAAGACTGAAGCAAAAGCATCAATTCTCCGGAGCCTGCAATGTCAAAAAGAAAGCAAACAAGACATGAGGTGAGAGTTTAAACACCAAGGAACCTTCTTGGTCCTGGGGAGGGAGGGAAGGGTACACAGACTACTACAGATCCTAAAGCTGGATCACCTGCAGCCCTTCTCACTGCTGTGCTAAGTACCTGAATAGAGGAGTTCCATTTTCTACCAGATTACAGAGCTGCACAGGGAGCTTTTCGTTCACAGTACTTCAAGCTTAGATTGAAAGAACCAAGGCACAGATCTAAAGCAAGCTCTGCTGTCTCCATCCAGCTGGCTAGCAATCCAAAGCAAAACAAGACCTGTGCCACCTGGTACTACCTGTGCCATTCTGGCAAATGTTTACCCCCTGACTTGCTGAGTCAAGGCAGAGCTAAAGCCCCCCAGCCTCCTGCAGTTTATCTCTAACTGGAAGAAGAAAAGAGCACACTCACCTGATCCGCCCAGCCAAGAACATGGCCAAGAGGCAGGTGAACAGCCCAAGGACAGCGACAGCCATCTGATGATTCTTGCCATAGGCCCATGCAGCACTCAGGTTCTCCACCATCTGCTCTGGCAGCAGGTGGAGCAGCTCCTGCCAACCTGCCACTGTCACTGAAGTGCCATCTTCCAAGTCTGCAGGTGAGCTTGTGCCAGTCCTGTTCTGAAGAGACGCTGGGCCAGAGGAGACAGGACCAGGGACTGCTGTGCTGAGTGAGAAGGGGTTGCCCGACCCGTACAAGGCCATCAGAACCAGGAGTGCACAGCTGAGGAAGGCCAAGAACCGCAGAAATATCACCTGAGCTGGTGTGGTTATGGAAGCAGGAGAGGAGGATGAACATAAATTCTGCAGAGGAAGGGAGAAACACTTTGTCAGAAGGTGAATGGACTGTAGTAAGGTACTGAAACGGTGCTTTGTGCGTGGTTTACTGGACAGCTTGGCTCAAGTTCTTAGAAGTATCTGGGCTGGGCTGACCTCACATGGGATGTTGTAGACTAGCAAAGATAACAGCAGAGCCATGAGCAAGCCCAGGTCAGGCAGGGGAGTGAGGCAGGTCATTCTAACTTTTTTCTTGCCCCTGTTCTGTGTACTTTCCTGCACTGTATTCATAAATTAGCTTCCTTGCTTCCCCTTTTCTGCCTGTCCACTATTTCCCTTCCACTCTAGTCTCATTATTCCACCTCTGGCAATTGCACTGACACCAGCATGAGCAAAATCTCAAACTGACACCAGAAGCATCTGTGGCAACTATCCTCTGCTCTTCTAAACTTCTGCCACACACTTGAGGTCCCAGAGTTCGAGAGCCCAAGGTCTCTGACTCCCAGCAGCACACCCAGGTGCAAAGGTACCTAAGTTCTCTGTATTGCCCCCTAAATGCCCTCAGCTCTGCCCCCACCTACCTGAGAATAGGTCTTGTCTGTCTCCCGGCGTTTGAAGTGGTGGCTGAGCAGCAGTGCCCGCAGCTGCCGGTTCTGGTGTTTGATGTAATACTCCACAGCAGCCTGGCAGGGACGGCACAGCTTGTAGGTCTGCTCCAGGTGGTGCTTATACACCTCAATTTCCTCATCATATTTGCCCTGGTGAGACAACAGGAGACGAAAAGCAGGTGAGAACTGCAGGTCCCTTACCAGTTATGCCTGCTACTGACATATGGGTAGGGCTCTAGAGGAACCAGGCTCTGAAAACAGGCCTGAACAGTGACCAAGCTGGAGGCCAGCCACACAACCAGATCTGCATACAGCACTCAGCTTTCATGCCCCAAAAGAGACAAAACAGTACTTGGAGAAGGTTGCTGTGGCCTAATTTCAGGATGTGGTTGTATTTTGCTTTCTTTGTCAAGACCTTATGAACCCAATACAGAAGACAAGATAAAAATCCTGGATTTGCTCTTCCCCTCCTCATAAGGAAACAAAAGACCTATTGTCTCCTGGAAAAAGGAGACAAGCTCCTTTCAAAATTCAGTCCCAGACTGTCACTGTCTGAAGGCCCTGGTGAGATGAGCTCCATACATCATTAGCAGCAGTCATAAAAACAGACAGTGGGTAGGGCCAAAGGTACATTTTACAGTGGCACTGCAGTGGGCACATGACTTATCTCAGAGCTTCTAGGGCTCTTCCGTCCCCACTTCCAGGCTCACTCCAGATCCTTGTACCAAAAGCACACAGTTGAAAGCATGCAGGTTCTTTGGGAGAGGGAAGTAGCTGCCTGAGGCCTCACTGTAGCAGTTTCCCAGGCTCCATCAGACAGAATTGAGAAGCAATCACATTAGAGGGATCAGCAGCAGGAAGCTCATCCCTTCCTGGAGAGGCCAGCAATGCTGAGAGGCCAGTGCTGTCACTGCCACACGTATCTAACCACAATGGATAACACAGTCCCATGTTTCTTAGATGGCACAGACACTAAAGTTCACTGAATGCCTAAAAAGGGACCAAAGGCTGGTGTTACTTGGAAAGATTGATAGGTCTGGCAAGAGACAGGGACTAGAAATCAAACTGAGAGAAGGGAATCAGTTGAGGATGCTCTCATTAAGAATGACAAGATTTAAATCTGTTCCCTGGGAGTCACCCTTATTAAACTCATTACAGTTACATGAAGCAGACTGGTTAGGCAAGCCAGAGGATGAACACATTCCACTACAGTGCAGTCTTATAACCCCAAGGCCTGACCACGTATGAGAGCTGAGGAGTGCAGGACTAAACTCTCTGCATGAAACTTTGGGGAGCCACAAAACTGTGCAGCAGAAACCTCACTAGCCCATCCTCCTTGCATATTCAGCCATGGGGAGGCCAAGAAGTTGCTCAGCAGGAAACGCTGCTGCTCTAAAATCCCTTTGGCCTCCTAGGCACAAATGCCTAACCAGAGAGGTGATGTGGCTGCACAAGATTCCTGTCCCACTCACTAGGAAAAGCACAGCAGCAGAGCCAAGGCCTGGGGAAACCCGACATCTATTAAGGCTTCAAGGCTGTTTTGTCTACTAGATCCTGTAAGCTCAGCCGGGTCAATGGTAAGTACTGGAGTTGTAAGCTCCTGCAGCTACCTGAATGTTTGGGTTTGGGCTCAGGCTTCAACTCCCAACATCCATCTAGAACAGGCAATCACATTTTGGCTTTGGAGTGGGAGTAGGCAAGTTTACAGCACTGATCAGTAACCTTCCTTGCACTTCCCTATCTCTCCTGATTGCTCAGCTGCAGCATGGAATTAAGGAGAGCAGGAAGAGCAGATACATGCATGGGAATGCCTTGGACAAACATTCTTCTACAATGCAAGGCCCTGACAAACACTTACCTCCTCTCTTGGTGAGAATGAAGCCAGTTGTTTGATCTTTGTGGTTTGATGGTTGTTGCATTTCTTGCAAAGCAGAATTTGGCTGCTCACCCACTGCTGTGGTTTGGAGGGATCACAGAAAGTTGTAGCACCTGATACAACATGGTTAAGGTGTTCCATGTACTGAGCAGGGATGGGCTTGTTGTAGTCTCCGTTCTGAGAAGAAACAAAGGGAGGCAGGAGGGAAAGCAAACATGAGAACACAAAATCAAAGCTAGGTATCAAGACTCCCTCAGCTTTGTCAGGAGCTCTGCACTCCAGGCATTCACCCATGTAACCAGAGACATCAGTGAAAAAACAGATAAAATGCTTCAAATCTCCTCCCTCCATTGTTCTCTACACCTACAGCAAGCTGCTGGTGGATTTTGTCTTCAAACGGGCTTTGTTATTTAATGCCCTAAATAGAATAATTCAGCTCTTCCAAAACATGAAAACAGAGAAGAATTGTTCCACAGATTAAAATAACAGATTCCAAAGAGATATTGGTGGAAATGTCAAGGCCCTTTTTGCCCTTTGGTGCAAAAGAAGAAGCAAGAGTGTCTTGATCACTCTGTGGCAGCACATCCCTGCTGGGTGATGCTCTCTCCAAATGCTCAGCTGCTGAGCTCCCAGAGCAGGCAGCTGTCGGCCCAGTGAATGCTGACCTACACTGGGCCTGCATCACCTTGAGCAAGGAGCAGGATTTTCCCACAAGCACTGCTCCACAGGACGAGCACCTCCCCAGCCACCCCTCAAGCAGTTTGTCACTGCATACCTCCTGGAAGCCATTGTACTGCTCGCAGTTGGGGCAGTCCCAGCAGTTGCGGTTCCCGTAGGGCACCACCGTGTCCTGATTGCAGAACCAGCAGTTCACTGTCACCTGCGTGGGCTTCTTCCTGTGGGGAAATGAACTCAGCTGATGGGGAGCAGAGCAGTGCCTTTGAGACAGGGAAGTGCAGGAATAACAACCAGCCTTCCCTTTCAGTGCCTAATGGGGAGAGTCAGGTAGTCAGCTCAGCAGTGAAGAGGAGGACTACTGCAGAAGCAATAAACTTCTGTCTGATGCTTGTATCTGTGCTAGTACCATGGACATGGCAAAACTTTAACAACCACCTTGTGACTTCACTGTCTTTCAGAGGCATATTTGGGTGCAAGGCCTCTCCACAAACACAGTTACTATAGAGGGTGCAGTAGAGCCTCTGCTTAATAGGCAGGAGTCTGGGAAATAGAAGTTATGATCCACAAGGACTGCATGGGATGGGGCTCAGAAACCTGGGAAATGAGCTCATGGTTACATTGTTTGTTAGAAATGTCCTCAAGGACAAAGGTACACTAGTTTATCCCAAGGTGCAGACACTGTAAATAAGTGCTTCTTCACATCTTTAGATACATACACCTCCTCCCCAGTTTGTATGCACAGGAGCTGAACAGACAAAGCCTAACAACCTGGGCCCAGGAGCCCCTTGGCTTTTACACCATGCTGTGGCCCCTTTGCAACAGGTTGTGGCACACGTTTGAACGAAGAACTTCAGCAGCCTGGCCCTGAAGCCTGCAACTAAAGAAGGTCTGTGTTTGTCTGGATGTCCAGCATTCAAGAGGAAGCTTCCTGGCAGGTCAAAGCAACACAGTTCAGCTCTCTGGGTTTACCAGAACCCATCCCAATCACACCTCCAAGAGAGGGCAGCTCCTCAGGCAAAGCCCAGGCAGGGAATGGCTACAGCAGCTATGCAGGCAGGTGGACCCAGCTGCCACAGCACTATTTGCTGCCTAACTCCACCAAGTAACCACCTTCCCTCCCTCTGCACAGCTTCTAAAGCATCAGTGAGAGCATTTTTCACTGAGCAGGAGGCTCACAGAGGGCCTGGAAAGCAAGGAATGGTAGCCATAGCGCTCATCAGTTGAGAGCAACTGCTCTTCCTGCTCTAGGGAATGTTCTCTGCTGCTGCATTCTGTAGCAAAACATCACCTGAAAGCTGCAGTTGTCTGGCATACTGTAACCAAACAGGCAGGTGCCTCTCCCTGCCTTAAGTAAGCCTGGCTTCTCTCTCACCTTTATAGCTAGATGCCTACAATTAAGATTCTTCCCCACTCTCATTTCCACAGACCATGTCTTGAAACTTGGTTCATGAATTACCAACCCCTCAAGAGCTGCTTGGCCTCCTCTTTTAACTACTAATGATGAGGATAAGCTTGAGCTGAAGCATCAGACTGAAGCCTGAAAAGCCAGAGTGCAGAAAGGATTCCCTGCCAGATGCTGAAAGAAAATGACTGGAGCTCCTAGGGTGACAGATTCTAATCTCAAAATAGATGCACACACCCACAGCCCTCTCCAAATCAGCTCAACTTTGCTCATTGCCAAGGGGGCTCAAAACAGTAACTGATCTGAGTTAAAAATACCACCACTGACAGGCAAAAAACCCAACAAACTTCAACCCAGACACAAACCTAAGTTGCTACTCCAGGATATCCCTGAGCTATCACTCTCCAAAAGCCAAACCAACCACATGTCAAAACAGCCACGTGAAGGATGGACAGCAACACCTCTTGGTGCCAGTTTCATCTCACTACCATACGTGTAAAAGCTATGGAAATATAACTTAGGCTTCAGCATAGTAGCCACTAAAAACCAAATCCTACTGCACCTTGAACATGGACTGTGACAGCAAGCACAACCTGAACTCCATCCTCTGATGCAGGTCCCAACACTGCACAAAGTGCTACAGTTGCCACCTTCATGCTGCTATGGCATCACCCTGTGGCACCCAAGGAAGTAAGGCACTTCACACCTCAGTCTCTACCTTCCATGATGTGACAGAGTAGGTGGAGGGTAACAGAAAAGTGGAAAGCACAGGTCAAAAAATTAGTGAACTATGTATACAGCCACAGAATGCTTTGGGTTGGAAGGGACTTTCAAAGGTCACCCAGTCCAACTGCCCTGCAATAAGCATGCTATGAAGCAAAAAAAAAAACCAATGCCAAACCCTATTTGAGAACTTGCTAATAATATCTTCAGCCCAAATCCTTGCAGAATGCTAGGGATTGGAATGGACCTCTGGAGATCTCTAATCCAACTCCCCTGCCAGCACAGGTTCACCCAGAGCAGGCTGCACAGGATGGTGTCCAGGTGGGTTTTTAATGTCTCCAGAGATGGAGCCTCCACCACCTCTCTGGACAGCCTGGTCCCATGTTCTACCACCTTCCACATAAAAGAAGTTACTCTTTGAGTCTGAGTAACTGCTACCAAGGGTTAAACAGCAGGCCTTCATTCTCACAAGGTATGCAAAAGAAATTGCTAAATCCTGGATTATTTAGGATAAAAAGCTATAATCCTTTCTTTTGTGAACCTATAATCTGTTGTCATAGAAATAGGTCGGGGGGGAAAAAAAGAAATCAGAGGTTCTCAACTTGCTGGATGAAAAACAAAGCGGGGGTGAAGGTCATTTCAGACAAGAATGTGTAGGTAGGGTGCTAAGATTCTTGTAATTGAGTGGAAACCTAAAAAAAAAACCACACACAAAAAAACCCAAAACAAAACAAAAAAAACCCCCTCCAACTCACCAAGTACTGCATTTGGAAAGGCTCAAATATGGTCTTAATGACTGTGGAACTATATAGACCTTGAATTCAGGCAGCTGAATGCACTAAGCTAGAGCACATGCTGCTTGTGATGTCAGACATTCAGCTGGGAGGAGCAGACAAAGCAGAATGAAGCATTTGCCATGTGCTCAGTCCCTTGCACAACACCAGGCAAACCACTTCTGAGGAGTTTCTTATCCAACACTGTGTTAGCTGGAACCAGCCTCACTGGACAAACAGCACCCTGCAAAATAAAACCTAAGCAACAAGAAGGGACTGAGCTACTGTGCAGAGAGATGCCATGAACTTGCTTGCTGTGCTCACTCAGTAAGTAGCCTCCACACCCAAACCAGCTAGAAAAGACTCCCAGGTTTGGACAAATTGTTTTGCAGGAAGATCTTTGCTTTAGACAACACTTGGGGTGGGGACATATCTGGAGTGAACTCCTTTATGACATCAACACCTAAGTGTCTGATACTGCTTAGATAATACAATAAAAGGTTCCTTTGTAAGAGGTTATCAGACTCCTTTACTTGGCTAATAAAAAAATAAATCACCCTGCAGGGATATCCATTGATAAACACTGTTCAACAACTAGCTAGAAACGTGCACTTAATGTTCCTTCTGACTCCCAATACACTCCACCAGCCCCCATTTACACATATACTTAAGATCATGCTTAATGCCAGGCTTACATTGGATGGTGAAGACAGTGTCTCTGCTAAGAGCAGATCAAACGAACACAGAGCAAAGCAGGGCTGTGTCCTAACATCAGCGCCAAAGGCAAACACAGCATCATGTCTGTGTCTGGGTCAGACCCTTACAAAGCATCCCTCTAGATGATTTGGGGGGGGATTCATGCAATTAATGCTAAGAAAGAAATGAGGGAACTCTATCTCCGAAGAATTATCAAGGTCATTCCCTGAAAACATTTACAGCTCATCAGCAGTTTTCAGGGGCTGGGGAAGAGAAGCTTTCTGTTCCAGAGACCTCCTGATGAACTCAAGCAAAGCAAATCCAATCTCATCCCTCAAAAGGCATGTTAGCCTCAACTGGGTCAGAGAAACACTGCCTGCTTCGCTGAGGATCGCTTTAGGCCACCAGTACTTGATAGCTGCCCTAAATACGCCACGGACACGCCGAGTCTGGGACGTGGGCTAACATGCCACTGATCGTTTATGTTAACAGCAACCGCTTCAGAGCGGGTCCGAGTGTTTCGTTGTGGATGCAAAAAGATGCTTCATTTCCCAGCATAAACTGGAAGTGAACCTTAGCACAAGGAGCCCTTGAGACTGCTTTTTGCTCCAGCAGAAGCCCTCAATAGATGAGGAGTCTGCTCCAGCCTGTTGGGTTAGAAAGCCGAACGCAGAAATATCTGGAGCAAGAGCTACTTTGATCTGAAACGATGCCAGATTAGAGTCTGTCAAATTGAGCTTTCCTTCTTTCATGAAACCTGTATCCCAACTTCTGATGCTTTCCAAACCTCGTTTCAAGCGGTCTGTTCAAATTTGCCCTAGGGTCACAAGGGTTCTGTGTAACTACGAAACACATGGCTAAAGAAATGGGGTCATTAATAACGGGGGTGTTCCTGCAACCCTCCCCACTGCACTCACAGCGCTGCAGCAGCGCTCTCCGCCGCTCCCCTGCGATCCAGTCCCGCTCGCACCGCCACATCAACCAGGCAAGGAGCAACACTTCCCTGCCTGCTCCCAGCAAACAAAAGGGGCAAACCCCGAGGAGCCTCCAGCCATCTCCAATACCCCCAGCAGCACTGCCAGCCCCAACTGCAGCTGGAGGGAGAGAAGCGGCCTCAGCTCCCACAGCAGGCAAGTCCTTGCGAGCTGGCACACAAAGACACGAAGCGATTCCCGAGGAACAGGAAAACTCATCCAGCCATTTACCTGCACCTTCTGGCTGCCACTGGCAGCTCAGGGGGCGCCTTTCTCCAACACGGCACATATCGGCGGCACCACCGCGGGGCCCGGGCCAACCGCAAACCCACCCCGCCGCCGGCAGTCCCCGCCCGGCCCTGTGCCGCCCTCTAGATGATTTCAGCCCCACCTGGCCCTCCGCAGCCGTTCCCTCAGCCGAGGGGCAGGGCGGGCAGCTCCGCGCGGCGCAGCGTGGCGCCGCCGCCCGCCATTTCCCGCCGCCCCGCCCGGCCCGGCCCGTTCCGCTGCCTACCTCCGCGCGATGCGGTAAAGCAGCAGTCCGGCAGCGGCAGCGCAGACGGTGACGCCCAGCCCGCCGGCGGGGCAGCGGGCCAGCAGCGCCCCGGCTCCCTCCATTGCCGCTCCCACACGCGGGCTGCCGCCGGCGCTGCGACCTCGGCGCTGCTTTGTACGCGGCGCGGTGTCCCCCTCCCGCCGCCGCCGCTCCGCCTCTCCGCCGCGGCGGGGGCGGGCGGCGTGACTCGAGGCGCGGCGCGCGCGGCGTGAAAGGCCGGAGTCGTGCGGCGGCGCCGTGAGTCAGCGCCGCAAAGGCCGAGATCGTGGCCGCGGGGGCGGCCCGCAGGACTCCCTGCCCTTCCGGGGAGCGGGGGAAGGGGGAGGCCTGTCGTGCCTGGCCTGCCGCCCGGCTCCGGCTGCTGGGGGGGTTGTTTTGGTCAGGTTTTTACCTTTCTCGCCCTGAGTTTTGACTTTCTGTAACACAAGAGCGGCTCCGCACTTTCAGTGCCGGCCCTGCCGCAGCCGCAGCCCGAGAGGCGCCGGCGAAGCGCAGCTGCTGCAGGGCTACAGGCGCATGGCTGCGGGAAACCGAGGGCCACCTGCACACACGGAGCTGGAAAGAAGGGAGTCTGCAAGACAATTATTTTTTAGAAGGAGGGATAGCTGTTTGGAGAATTACAGAACCAAAATGAGCAGAGGAGGAAGGGAGAGCTCTAAGAAAAGAGGTTCTCTGTCAGGGTCTGCTTTCCTACCAAGCCACTAAGTGCCTGGGGACTTAGGAGACCCCTCCGCTGCCGCACCCTGCCCACTGCTTCTAGAGCACAGGTCCTTGCCTTCCTGTACCAGGATGTTACGTGCTGCACACAACATCTGGCTTTAGCCAAGGGGTGGCAGACGGAGCAGGAACTACAGTCGAGGGCTTCGTGGGCAGCCTGTGACCTGTCAGGCAGGAGCCGAACACTGCTGCTCTAAGCTTTCCCTCTCTCTGGACAGATTAATAAACACAGTCGTGCAGAAAGCCCCCAGGTCTCTGAGAAGGGCAGCTCCCAGGGCAGACTCCTTCAGAAGGTCTCCCCTAGAAAGCCAAGTAACACTCACTCACGTCCTGCCCCTCAGCACCCAGAGGTGGGATTTGCTGTTCTGAGCCAACTGGAAGCAGTTGGTGGTTTGATAGTCGAGCCCTGCTTCCACAGGAAGGCAAAACCTCTCCAAAACAGGACACTGACCCTGCTTCAAAACCCCCCCCAAAAAATCTCTCGACACAGGCAGAACTGCTTAAAATTCAGAACCAAGTTGTTTCAACATAGTTGTTTTTAAAAGCCACACATGGAAAAGCTCTTCACAGACAGGTATTTGTACTGGGAGTAAGCTGTGGTTGGGGTCTTAACTGTTCTATTTCTGCCTCTAGAGAATTAACCATGGAAATTAATTCTGTGGAACAACAGTGACTGTTTCCTCTTCATAATTGCCAAGGGGACATAATATTTCCATCTCTCTTGCACTGTTAATTGTTTAGGGATTGGTTTATGAGGCCAAAGGAGAGGGAAAGGAGGAAGAATGCCACAGCTTGTCTGTTTTTCCCTACAGAGGTCCCTCCCGCATCAACTACATCAGTTTCACTCCAGCCATAGATGCATTGCTTACCAAAAGCTTCCTCCTTGAAGGAGCTAATGAGGAACTTGAGCCACACAACTATAAACCATGGTGAAGGGCACAAGCATGTATCACAACCATCAGTAAATTCAAGTCATTCTGAGGGATATCAGGGCAACCATGGGTACATAAAGTGAGGCAGTAAGTCTTACAGTGCAAGGACTTAAGACATCTGCAAATGTCTAAGGAGCTTTTCCAAAGCTAAGTTAATGAACAGGAGTAGCCACAAATTGTAATCTAAATTTAACTGTTAATTTATGAAAGGGGACAAACTTGGTCCTGGTTAAAGGTAATGGCAACTTTGTGGTCACTTCAGAGAGGATCAGTGTTTCACCACCTTACAGCTACAAAGAGTCTAGTAATGAAGATTAAACCTGGAGAAAATTTGCCCAGGAAATTCTGGCCAGTAACAAACTTTCTTACCTTCCATGAAACCGAAATTTGGAAATTGAAGAAGTGGCATGAACAGCAAAAAAAAGCTTTTAATTTTAATCTCACAACCTGAGGAAGGTTATTTCTAAATTCAGATATCCCTTTGGGAAAACAAAACACAACCAAAACCCACCACAACCTGCTTCAAGTTCTTCCTTTTGCCAATAGGCTTATTCCATGCACATCACATCAATGGGATTGCTCACAGAGCATCACCCAAAAATACTTTTTACAGGCTTAAGGAATCAAAGGTTAATGAATTTAAAAAATGCTAGTAGAAAGAGGAAGGAGTAAATGATAGTGATTCAGAAATTCCATCAGCTCCCAGTATAGTTTATTACTTTCTACCTAATTAAGACTAAGTCTGTCAGGGTTGTAGCACAGCTTAAAGAACAAACCCAAAATCCAGCAGAATTCCTGATTTTCCATTGGGTTTAGGCCAAACAAAAATCTGTTCAGCCTTCTCTCATGCTTTAACCAACCTCTCAAAAGGGTGTTTGAGTTCCCTCCCCTCATTCTCAAAAGGTATCAGCAGTCTACACATTTGACTGGCAGTTTAGAAGCAGGCTAGTGGTGTCCTCTTAAGCACAGAGGAATACTAATTTCAGAAAGCAAAGCTCAGAAAAGGTTTTGATGTAGGAGCAGAAGTGCCCCAGTTTTTAAAAGCAGAAGCAGCAGTGTGACAGTTTTGACTCCTCTAAAGAGACTACAGCTTTGCTGCTCCTCGTCTCCACAAAAAAAGCCATGCCAATTTTTGCTCAACTGTTTCCTATTTTAGCTCAGGTAATGTGATCAGCTTTTTTTTTTTCCCCCCAGCAATCCATCACAGAAAGCAGTTATTTTTGCAGTTTTGCCTCATAATGAGCTATACACACACTGCACTGTGCTCCTCCATCATACTGATGTCAAACATGACCTCAAGCATCAGTCATCAGCTAGGTTCTAATGAGGACAAACGTGAAGGCTTGAATCCAGTTATCAAGCCATTCTATTTCTGCAACAAAATACTAGCCTGAAAACTTGCCCTTGTGACAGGCAGCCCTGCTCACTACCAGGCTGTTCTTTAATGCTCTCCATGATCCTCCCAAGTCCAAACACCACCTCTGCTATGTGTGGTCCTTGAAGTCAAAAACTGCCCATAAACACTTCAGCTCAATAACACTTGCTCAAATCATGAGAAGCTCATTGTTTGGTTCAACAGCAAGACTGAAGCTGGGCTCAAATACTGCAGTGTCTGTCTCAGCTGCCAAAGCAAATGACACTTATGGAGTGCATAGTACGGCCAAAGCAAACCACAAATCTGTCCATTTGAGTTCTAAAAGATTTCATCCTGCACTGTCAGTACTATTCATATACAATAGTCCTAAGGTACTGCTGCAATACAGGTGGCAAAGAGACTACTAAAATTAAAAGCACATTCTAGTATTTATGTAAGGCCTAGGCTCAGGTATGTGGATATTTGATTCAGAGCTGAAAGGTAAGAACTGTATTGTGCCTGTTGAAGAATGACCCTTTGGTATTGTGTCTTTGACAGGGAAGGCAGAGATCTTACCTGTATGAAATGTGACAGCTGTTCAACAGGCTGCACTATGCTGCCAAATCCTCATGTCCTTCAATAAGGAATCAAGTCATGACATAAAGAAACTATTTACATAGGCTGTGGATTTTTTTTGCATTTATTCCAGTGATGTGTTCATGAGAGAGAAGCACTGCCCTGCAAGGACATCAAATCAAGAGGGACATCTTCCTGAGTGTAACATAGCATATCATAAAACAGAATTCAGAACTGTATTTGTAGTGTTTGGGACCTATCTTATCCTCTCTTCCACTCTCCAGACCTCTGGCAATGAAGTAGGAGGAGATACAACACAGAAAAGCCCCACAGGAACAAAAGGATGAGAAGCCCTATGGGAACACATAACCTCAGGTCAGGACACACAAAGAAGTTACTGTGTCTCATGGAATTTCTGCAGGACAGCCAGGCCCAACCACTGACTGTCCTTAAGCTCTCAGTCCTGCACAAAAGCAAAGTCTAAAAGCAGAGTCATGACAGATCTGGTTACAGACACTAGCCTAAGCATCTACTCTAAATGCACACAGTACTGTAATTAAATTTTTGCTAAAAGCCTCCCTCAATCACATTCCAGCAATCTATTGCCAGTTAAGTGGCTTTTCCCAAGAGATTCTGGGGTGCATGTTTCATAACATCAAAACACAAACATAGTCTAAGACTGTCCTGCACGGAACACTCCAGGATGTTCACACAGCAATGAATGATGGCCCTTAAATAAACCAGAACTCCCAAAGTTATTTGGGCATCAGGTTATTACAGTGCTAAAAAAAAAAAAACCATGACTTCAGTAGTAAGAAGACAAGTTTCACATTTCCAAACCAGTTCTTCTCCTGTTTTAATATTTTTAATGAACATCAGTCCAAGAAATCACTTGCTAGTATGAGGTACATTCCTTGACCACATATGGCTGTGCTTAAGGAAAAGGACAAACATTTACTTAAATTAAATAGTGTAATTTAATTTAGTAGCAGTTTGATTATCATTAAGTTAAAAAAAAAAAAAGTTATCATTATTAACATTAATGACTTGAGACCTTTCAAAAAGCATGAATCCAAAAGGAAATATCCAGCAGGTGGTCACAGATTTGTAATTTCTCCATCATCCACCTGTATCAGTCTCCTAAAGGACTATTTGTTCAAAGGAGGAATTGGTCTGCAGTCTGTAACAGGAGCCTTGGCTCCCCTACTTCGTGTGGTCTTCCAGCAGATAGACAATTAACTCATAGGTGGACAAGACAATGGCTGTGTTTGGTATCTGCCGGATGAGCTGGGCAAAGAGTCCTCTGTAGAAGGCAAGGTAGCCTTCCTCGCGTGCCACCAGCCGCGCTGTCTGAAGGAAGGCCTTGTACTTGGTGCCCTCTTCTCGCAGCCGCGTCCGTATCACCTCTGCAGAAAAGGAAAACAGAGCCCAGAGTTACCAAGGCTAAAACCTTCCCGTGGAGAAAGGCCCTCACGAGTTACAAGGGGACAGGGATCTACTCGAGAGTGTCTAAGGGAGGGCTACGAAGATGCTGAAGGGGATGAGCACTGCCCTGTGAGGAGAGGCTGAGGGACCTGGGGCTGTTTGGTTTGGGGAAGAGAAGACAGAGAGGGGATCTAATCAAAGTTTATAAATGTATGAGTGCTGGGGGTCAAGAGGGATAAATTCTTCTCAGTTGCACCCAGGGATAGGACAAAGGGCAATGGATGTAAACTACAGTACAGGAAGTTCCACCACAATAGGAGGAAGAACTTGAAGGGTCACAGAGCACTTGAATAGGCTGCCCAGAGAGGCTGTGAAGTCTCCTTCTCTGGAGATTTTCAGGACCTGTGCAACATGAGCCAGATTTTATGGTCCTGCTCTGGCAGGGGGTTTGGACTTGATGATCTCTGGAGGTCCCTTCCAACCCCTAGCACTCTGTGATCCTGTAAAGAGTATGCAAACCCCAGGGACAGCAAAACCTTCCTGCACCAACTGCCTGCCAGGACTTTCAGCCTGTACACATTGCCCTTCAGGCAAGAAGCAAAGTTAAAGATTCTCTTTCATGTGGAATAAATGGATCATTTGCTCGTTCAAGCTACTACAGACCTAAATGCTTCACTGATGCTCACATAATCAATATTGCTCATTCTATATGACCAGGATAACATTCTCATCCACCCAAAAGAGTAACACTGCTCAGCCCACGAGTACTTCCCACCACTTAATCACAGAATCCCAAGCACTGTGAGTACTCAGCTAGGTGAGGCTACTGATGAGAACAGAAGCATCAGGCATTCAGTTTCTTTTTGGCATCTGTTGAGGAGTTTTTCAACTAGGAAGCCCCAATCACCAACCACGTGGCTAACTAGGACTGGTGGGACCAGTAGTGAAAATGCCAAAGCATAGGCATGTGCCACAGTAACAGGCATTTGGCCGTTCACACAGCTACAGCTTTTACAGCCCTAAACCCCATGGTTAGTCTTGGATTACAGACAACAACTGCTGTACTGCAGTCACAAATGGAAGAGTTCACATACCATGAGGATAAGCAATACAAGAGGCACAGCCCTTGGAAACAGCAGCAGCAAACATCAGTCCAAAGAAGTTTGTCGAGCTCCTTTCAGTCCCGTTGGATGCAGAAGGGGGCAGCTGGACTTCCTTTAAATGCTTTTTTAAGCTTTCATAAATAGCAAAGCAGATAATGGTCTCGGAAATCCCAGCATAGGAGGCAGTCAGGCCCCTGTAGAAGCCGCGGATCCCTTCTGTCTGGTAAACATATCTAGCACACTGCAGAGCGTTCATGGGTTTTGAACCCCTGACTCTAAAGAACAAACAGAACAGAGCACATCATGAGCTCACAAACAGAATATTAAAAAACCCTCGTGGCTTTCAGTAGTTCTTATGAGCACAGAAATGGTTCTGTGCTATGTTTTACTCCAAAACTCTCCTAGGAAAGCTGCACAGAGCAGGCCTGTTGTGTCAGGAGTGCACATGTGGCTTTGCTAGTTCACTAATACATACTCAGAATGATCTTTCCATCTCGGGTTCTACCTGTCACAGTTCACACCAATTCTTTAAAAGACTGAAGAGACACTGCTTTGTGTGCATTTAGAGCTAGTAATTAATTTAAACCCATCTTCAGCAGGCCAGGAGACAGAGGTCTGTTACACAAGAAATGATCCTTCCCATTAAGAGGCAGCACTCAGTTCAAAAGGTGCCAACCTGTGAGGTGCTGGAATTAAATCTTATAAATTATGTATAAGATGTGGTGTCTTATAAGATACTTCTTATCTGACCTAACATGTCCTTGCAGGAAGGAATTTCCATTCCAAGCAGTCTCATTATTAACTGAGTCCCTGATTGCTTTGATACCCATCACAGACTGTGAATCGCTCAGCTGAAATATCTTACTGCCTAACTCCCTCTCTGCCTTCAGGAGGTATGGTCAACAGTACTACAATGCTGAAAGAGGCAGAAGAACATTAAACCTCTGCAACAGATTGTTATTGCCTCCAGAATGTTTTATAGAACTAATGTGGCTCCATTACCATCTAAACCCAACACCCTTTCTGTTTAGAGCTGCCTGGCTGTGCACCAGTAACCTTAGTTTGCTGCAGTGTACATCTGTAACATCTAGGATCAGGACAAGTGGGACACACTGAAACCTCATGGCCAGCGTCCCACAGGAGCTATTCTGACCTTTGCCACAACCTTTCTTATTGCTGTATCAAAGCATTTCAGTCCTTGATATACTCATCCTCAACATCAGTCCCTCAACTAGAGGGTTCTGTAAGCCAGAATCAGATCAATAACACTATGCCAAATTTCACTTAGATTCAGTTTCTGGTTTCAGTGTAAATCTTTACTTAGCACTTAAGGCAAATCCCACATCCTTCTCAATAGTAATTGTGCATCAAACTCAAGTAGGACACAGAGAACCTCAACCTTTAGTATGACCATGCAGAGACATTGTGGCTTGAAAGGTGGAATTGAGACTCTGAAAAACAAGTGGGCAAGATCTATCAAAGTGCAAAGAGCCATGAGTGAAAACATGAAAGCTGAGTTTTCTGAGGCTCCCTTAGCCAGTCACTGCCATCCAAGCTCCCTCAAGCAGTTGCTTACTTTCGTTCCAGTTGCATTCTGGTTTTCACCATCCATATAGGGTTCATCAGGGAATTTGTGATAAAGGCTGAAAAAGAGAAAAGTAATGCTAAAGTACAGCTGAATCCAGGCCAGTGTACAGGCATGGCAAACATGGTCTTAATATGGGGTGCAGGGAGATAGTTCTGAGAGACATGAAGCCTCGGAGCTCACCACCTCCCTCTTGCCAGGGAACTATCCTGTGGTAAACTCCAGGAGGCATTGACAGTGGCCTTGGAATTTCTTAAAGGACTTCTATTTTCCACATCTCTTTTCACACATCCTTCACGTTCCTAAGGACTGCTGTGGACAAGGCACTTGACTTCCTGAGTGGGTTTGAAAAGAAGAGATGCTAGGCAAGCCGCGGGGAGCACACGCATGGCTTCGTCCTCTTTCCCCCAAGGCTCTAGGTGGTGCCATTGAGCCACCTCATTAACGGAATCCAATTAAGGGGTTAGTTTGGGAAAGATTAGTTTTAATGATCTCCCTGGTGACCGATGCCTGAACTAGTGGAGCTCTCCTGCTGTATTTTTCCTACAAGAACAAACTATTTTCCCCCATGCTGGTAGGAAAAATACAACATCTTAAAACAATCTGTTTGGTGGTGTATTCTTCCCTTGCATTCTGAGACACTGACAGCGTTGCACTTGGAGAACAATTCAGCCCAAATCAGCAAACAACGATCTAGAAACAATTCAAAGTGGTGAAGAAGAGAGTTCCTCCATAGACAAGGTAAGTCAGGAGCTGGCAACCTGCAGTTTACTGGCAGTTACAACCTCAAACTAAGAGCACATCTTTGGAACGCTCCATTTTCACAACCTTTCACAGCAACAACAACTTGGAATAAATGCTTTAAATAATTAAGGTGCACCTCAGAGCCACACAGATGCACCACTGCCAGCTCTCAGGGAGGGGCTGGACACTGGGGTATTGCTGCAGAGCAAAGGAAAGCTGAGTTACAAAAACCTACCTGCAGAGCCTGCAGAACAGACGTGCACAATGTTGCTGTTGGGCACAAAAATGCCATTAAATTGCTCTTTGGCTTTAGAGTAGCATGCAAAGTAGACAGCTCTGTGGGAGAGGGGGGAAAAAAAAGGGATGTAATATACACAATGTCAAATTGGACACATTAGTATTCTTCCCCTTGCCCTCTGAAAAACAAGGCTTTCACTCCAAAGTGGCCTCCTCATGACTACTTCCATCTCCAAGGACACAGAGTTTTGGTTCTTTTCCTCCCTTTACACTCCAGTGCCACAATCTGACTTGACATGCAGGTAGAAATATTTCACTTTCACAGCAAGTCTGAGATGGAAGCCAACAAGGTCTTGCAGACAAAGCAAGTGAGACTGGGTACTTCCACCAGCTCTGGCATTAAGCACACTGTCACTTTCTCACCTGCAGCCCAGGCTCTCCATACAGTTGGTCAGCACTGCAACTGCAAGAGCTGCTCCTCGTGCTTTAAACACTTAACCCTAGACTGAAATGAAGTTATAAACACCTCAGATCCCTACATAATGCATAGGAGCAGAGGAAGCTCAGCTGATGTGCAAGTCAGTGTGATAAGTAAGAGTCTATCTGAACCAAGTACATTCAGATCCCAGCTCCATGATGTGAAGTGCTGGAAAAGTGGCTACACTGTGAGATTTTCCTCTCTTACAGGAGAACATGAGGGTATGTGAGAGAGAGCATGAGTGAGCTGCAGGCAGCCCTGGATTCAGATCCCTGCTGCAGACTGCCTGCACAAAAAGAGGATTCCCTGCTTCCAGGGGGAACATCCTACCTACCAGACAAGAGGCCAGAGCTGGTCCAGTTTCAGGCAGAGAGCATCTGCCAATTTCCCAACTGCTAACAAGTTTTAACTTTTACTAGGCACAAAGATTTTCAGCCCTGCCAAGAATGGGACAGTCACAGGTACATGCAGACACCACTGAGGTGCCTGGGCTGCCAAGGACAGGCAACATCTGTGGCTACTTTAGTTGTTCCTGTTTACAGAGAGGGACACACATGCACCTTCAGGGTTATGTGGCAGCAGAGCAATTCCTTCCTCCTCAGCTGCAGTGTTTCCTGTGTGCAGCATTTAGGCAATCAAGGACCAGCTAGGTACTCCTCTGCACCTAGCTCCTACTCAGTGCTTTGCAGGCACTTCAGTATTCACAGGGAAGTAGCAGAACATATTAGAAAAATGCAAATATTAATCCCACAGGTTTTTCTGCACTGCTTTCTCTTGTTTTTCTTTCAAGTAAGTGGCTCTTGAAATGACTTAAATTCCAAGTGCCTTCTTTAATCTGCACCTTCTTAGTGTCATACAAGTGTAAAGCAGATTTTTAGAAGCTTTTCTTGGTATGTAAACTCTGCAGTACACATGCACAAGGCTCAGTTTACAGAGGGGATAACTTCATGACCTACTCTTTTGAATCATGAATGCACTGCAACATTTGGGCTGCTACCTCAAATGTGTGTTTTAGCAGTAGTTTAACTATTTACCTTGATGGTGCAACTCCAACCAAGTTTGGACCCAGCCCCCTGAAGAGTGACCTTGGTCCTTCTTTTTCCAGAATTGACCTTAAAATAAAAACAAAGAGGGGAAAGAAAAAACAACAACACAGTATTGGGGTTAAAAGTTACACTTTTCTCTGTCAGACAGTCAAAATAATTGTACAAAACCAATGAGTATCAATTGTGAAGTTGTTAAACTGCTGCATAACATAGTTGAGAATTATCAGAATTGCACACAGCTGGATACAAGCCACTACTCCTTAAAACTTTAGGGCACTGCAGCCTGTCAGATGGCACAAGGTTCCAATTTCCATTCTTTGAAAGCTGTCAGGAATTGAAGTTTCATGAAGAACTCAGCAACAGCTGACTCTGATGAACAGAGAATTTTTTTTTGCATCCCCTGCATCTAAGCAATTAAGGAGTTTGCTTCCTGTATGGAGACATGTAAAAAGAAATCCTTTTCCTGTGCACAGTAACCTAGTGATGTGGCTTCCCCAGGGTGAAAGGTGAATGTGGCAACTGTGCTGCAAGCTGTGTCTCCCCAGGAGGTTCAGGGATATCTGGTCTTAAGGGCATTCAAAAGAGTTCACATCTTCTTTGTTTTGTTTTGTTGGAGCCAGTCCAGAGGAGGCCACCAAGATGCTGAGAGGGCTGCAGCAGCTCTGCTATGAGGACAGGCTGAGAGAGTTGGGGCTCTGCAGTCTGGAGAAGAGAAGGCTTCCAGAACACCTTGGAGTGGCCTTCCAGTATCTGAAGGGGGCAACAGGAAGGCTGAGGAGGGACTATTGACAAGGTCTTGGAATGCCAGGACAAGGGGAATGGGTTTGAACTGGCAGAGGGGAGACTGAAACTGGATGTTAGGAGGAAGTTCGTTGCAGTGAGGGTGGTGAGACACTGGCACAGGTTGCTCAGGGAGGCTGTGGCTGCTTCCTCCTTGGAGGTGATCAAGGCCAGGCTGGATGAGGCCTTGAGTGACCTGTGCTAGTGGGAGGTGTCCCTGCCTATGGCAGAGGGTTGGAACTGGCTGAGCTTTGAGGCCCCTTCCAGCCTTCCCATTCTATGATTCTTTCCCAAGTGAACTCCAGCTGCAGGTACTGCTGCCAGTCCCTGTCAGGACTGGACTTCATGCTCAGGTCTAAAGCAAGAGATCACCAAATGCTTTCCTGCAGTTCTGCAGTCACTACAGCCTGGTTTCCAAAGCCATTTCCAACCATCTTCCTCACAGCTCGAGGGCATGCTGGGCTAGGACTTCTCTGAAGATAAACTGCTTAGACAGCTCCTCCAGCAGCTGTCAAGTTCTGTGCAACACCTTGCTCAAGTGCCTCATTACCTTACAAATTCCTTGCACTAACAGCAGATATATTTACAAGACCCAAAACGACTGCCAAACACTAGCCTAGGATTTGCCAGTGAAAGCCACCTTCAGCTTAATAATCACTAACATTTCATTGCACAATCTGCTAGAGAGCAGCCCTCTGAACTGAGCTCGCCTTGTGAGAACCCTGCAGACCACACTGGGCTCCCAGGGCAGCTCAGGCACACCTGCTGCCACTGCCAGCTTTCACAATTTGTTTTCTAGGTCATTAGCACTGTTGAGAATGTTCCTTGCAGATTCCAGACCCGAGCTTATTAGAGGGAAAATTGTCTAGGAGGTTCTGAAACACTTTTTCTGCAGCAGAGCTGAACTTTCTGTGTAAAACTCTATGGCTGAGCTGTCTCCAAGGAGACAGATTCACCAGCTACTCCTTCTTTGTCACTGAACAGTCACGACTGCAGATTCCAGCTGGGGTGACTCATCAGAATCTTAAATGGATTAGACAAAAACAGCCTGTCCTTCTGGAATGCTTCCTATTCAGCAGCAGCTTAACCTGCCCTGAGCATCTGGCTTCCTTCTACTGACAGCAGCTAAAGGCCTTTCATACTCAACACCTTTAACTCTTGCAGAGCAGTTTTACATGCGTGGCTCTAATGGCTCCTGCTTCTTTAGCCCACCCCAAAGCAGAAGAGCCAAGTCATATCCAGTTTGGCAAGGTGTGCATCACCAGGACTGAGAAAGGGATAGCAGAGTAAAAGCAAGACACCTAACTTCAATTCTTTCTTCATACATTTGTATTTTATCCTAAAGGTGACAACAGCATTATCTGTTCTCTCTAAATGCAGCTTGCAAGGGAGTGCCAGCATAAATGTTTTGCTCTCACTTCTCAAGCCTCTGAAATAAGCAAGTAGAAAACTTGGTGATACATGCAGCTGAGCAATTCCCAAAAGGAAATGAAATTAAGATCATATCCAGCAATTTAACAAGCTTAAGAAATACAGTAAATGGTTGAACCAATTTTAAATCACTTCCTCTCTCCCTAAAAACCGAAAGGTAACCCCAGAAAAAGATGGGTCATGAGGATACCTTCTGCACTGAAGTTTTCACTTCCTTTAGTTTCAGCTGCCTAAAGCCCAATGCTCTAAGGTGAACAGGCAGCAAGGGAAAGAAGATTAAAATCACAGGCAACTGGCACTACCTCCCTTTCTCAGTCACGATTTGCTCTAGACTCACCTCTGAGCAGACAAAGAAATGTCTGGCAGGGGAAAGCAGCACTGTTTACAATAGAGAAACTCAGGTCTCAGAATGACTCTAACCAGATAGTTCTGCAGAGAATTTGAATTAGCACTGTACTGTTATATAACTGTGCAGCTTTTCCCCAGGCAAGCTGCCAAGCCTGTTGGCCTTACATAAAACCATTCAACTTGCCCTGCTAGTTGTTATTTTCTTTGGCATTTCTGCTACCTGATCTAAACAGGACCTTTCTGCATCCTCCTGGGGTGCCCAATGATCCAAATCAACTCAATCCATTTGCATGAGGTCTGAACCATAAGGTGTGAAACATGGAGGGAGAGATCTGGACTTCAGAGTTGCTGGTAAGATTATTTAGCAGCTGCAATCCAGATGATTTCAGATTTTCTCTTGTTTATGAAAACACACTTGAAAAGGGAAGCATCAACTGCTGCAGCCTGAACCACACAGAAGACTTTGAGATCAGAACTCATACAGGGGTAGATAGGATTGATGCATAAGAATAATTAGCAAAGGCAACATTTAATAGCAAAGAGAGGAGAGCTCATTAAGTCAGCTACAGCCAAGGAGAAGATAAAACCTTCCAAGCCCCCATTAGATATTTCAGTGACACTGCCTTTGCAAATTTCACTTAAAATATATAGAAGGAGGTTAATTCTAAAGGTCATCTGGTCCAGACTCATACTCAAAGCAGGACCAGCTTCAAAGACAGATCAGGGGCAGAGCAAAGAATTAGAAACTTTGTTAAAGTGCTGGTCTGTGGAGGTGAAGTCTACAGGCTGTCACTTATGTATGATGCTCCAAAGAGAGAATACTTCAAGAAAGGAACTAAAACTGCTCTCCCTCAAACAGGGCAAGAGCACAGGCAGCAACAGGTATCTCTGCTAGCTTCTCAAACTAGAAATGGCTCAAGGAACAAGAAAAAAAGAGTGTACATGGCTTTCTGTCCTTCCATCATTTGTCAAGACCTGGTCCCAGCCTGGTCCCTTACTCAAAGGAGACAGCAAACAGGACTATTCCCAAAAGGAGACAAAGATGACACTTGTCAGTGCTGACACAGCCCCTGTGATAGCTCCCACAAGCTAAGGCATATCAGGAGTTGACAGTGCCCTGCAAATGCAATCCTGTGCATTGATCCCTAGGAGGTCAGAACCACCAAAAAGCCTAAATGTGAGGAGACAAAAATAACCACTCCAGGCACTTCCTCAAATCAATTCCCTTTGGAAAGTCTCTAAGTGATGGAAATCAATTTCTGTGGAAGTGCAAAGGAACACTCCAGAGTCCTGAACATCTTTGTGCTTTTAGAAGAGTTTCTCCTTCTGCTGGTGAAGGCAGAAGGCAAACTAACATTGATCCTTCCAGGGCAAGGCTAGAGGAAGATTGGCACAGACATCCCCGATGTCAGGCAACACCTAATGACAAGAGGAGTACTCACTTGAGAACACTGAAGAGCCCAGGTGACACAGATGTTGGCCTGACCACTCCTTCCCCACTGATGGTGCCCAGCTGGACCTGTGGGTAGTAGACAGTGCGGAAGGCTAGCTTGGAAGACTGCAGCCTCGTCTTTATTACCTCCAAGGGACATGTGAAGATGGCACCAACTGTTCCTCCACACCTGTGAATACAGTTTGAACAGAAGACAGCGTCAGGAAACAAAGCTGCACACAGGTGTCACATCACAGCATGGTGTAAATACAATCACAAGTCCTGTCTCCAGCTGCCCCACATGGTGGACAAACTCTCAGGGAGCAGGGCAGTTTGGGCATTAGGCAAGGGAGACTGTTCCCAAGCCCCAGCAGAGGGGAGAGAAGGTTGAGAAACTGTTATGAGGACCACGTGCAGTGGTGAGCTTGGTAAACACCAAGGGGATAGCCAGCACTAACAAAAACGTCCCTGACTGATCCCTGCTGGTCCCACTTTCTGCCAGGACTTGGAATTCTGCCTGTACAAACTTCAGAGGCATCCATGTTTCAGAGGTTGTTGTCCTCAAACAGATGAACCCTTGGATGGATTTTTTCTCATGGGAGGCAGGAAGCTGGTAGATGAGAACAAGTCCCTGGGGATTAGGACACCACAGACTGAAAGCAACATAATTCTTTCCCATTTCAGTACTTATGATTAAAACAGTTGCCCACACAAGTAGCAAGTATCAAAATTACACTAAGTCAGGTCCTCTGAAAAACAATGGATATTACCTTTTGGGAGGGAATGGAGGGGAGGAAGCTGCAAGGATGAGAAGGAGGGTGGGAACAGGACAGAGAGGCAGAACACAACTCCCATACTCTGACAGCAAGGACAAAGATGTGTGTGTGTGTGTGTATACACATATAGAAAGAAGAAATAAATGATCTTAAAATAGACATAAACCAATCTTAGTACAGACTGTGCCTTAGGAAAAGCACACTGGGACAAGGATAAAAGGTGTATGAGTCCTAATGCTCATTTTAATCAGTGACCAGGACAGTGACTGGCCAAACTACTTCTCTCTGCTGCAGTTCCCCTTTGGTAATTCAATGGCCCTGCTGTCAACCTTCACAATTAAGCATGCTGCTGAGGCTGGCTGTAGGTGTTCTATCTGTAGTTTATTGTTCAGACACATCAGGAATTAGGCTTAGACATAACTAAAGATTTCAGAGTTATTTCCAAGGATGTTTACTACAACTGAACTCACTGATAAGCAAATCTTTGTTTACACAAGTGTCAAAGCTCCAAGCATGTGATGCCTTCAAAAGCCTGTGTGTGATTTTCCTTAGAAAACACCACAAGTAAACAACTCTCTTACATGATAACATGAAATTATAATTTGTTTTCCACGAATGGGGAATTAATTTTTAAAATTTACCCTATCCTTTGTCATGCACATAAAAAAGGGCATTGCTTGCTGGAGTCATGAGATGTTTGTATGCACTCATCTGGGAGCAGAGATCCCTGAAAGGACATCAATAAAGGTACCAGTGCCTACTTCCTAAAGCCTCATCTATACTTGGGCTATTTTCCTAGGAGAACCTTTTTTTAAACACAAGGAAAAAGGCAACTAAAGAACAGCAGAAAGGCCCAAGCTGTAGATACACAGTAGTTGATAAATGCTTTATGCAGTGCAGCTTCCTTTGCTTGCTGGAACATTGTCTTCCACCAAACACCAACCCTTCCTCACCAAAACCCTGAAGCCCCTGTGCTTGCACCAGCAGCCTGGCCACCTGGGCTCTACAACCACCAACATTAAGGCTCTTTGTAAGGTTCAGGACACCCCAGTCCACATGGCTGGGGAACACAACTTCCTCAGTGCAGCTTCCACTTCTGCAAGGTTCAGTCCAAGCACAGGATCCCAAGCTCCATGGTTTTCAGATCCAGATCCAACAGAAGCAGCTGTGTTTTCACTGAGACTGCCAATATGGTTTAACAAGATACTTTGGTATTTTCTCCTCCAGGTTCTTGCTTCTCCCCCTTGCCTGATGATAGGGGCAAAAACTAAACTAGAGGCAAGCTGGACATCCAAAGTGGCAGCACAAGACATTTACCTTCATGAAGGACATTGAACTGTCGGAGCTAGTCCAGAGGAGGGTCACAAAGATGCTCAGAGGGCTGCAGCAGCTCTGCTATGAGGACAGGCTGAGAGAGTTGGAGCTCTGCAGCCTGGAGAAGGCTTCCAGGAGTCCTTAGAATAGCCTTGCAGGATCTGAAGGGGGCCTACAGGAAGGCTGGGGAGGGACTATTGACAAGGTGTTGCAATGCCAGGACAAGGGGCAGTGGGTTTGAACTGGCAGAGGGGAGACTGAAACTGGATGTTAGGAAAAAGTTCTTTACAGTGAGCGTGCTGAGGCACTGGCACAGGTTGCCCAGGGAGGTTGTGGAACACAGTGTGCTCCTTATGTGCTCCACAACCTCCCTGGAGGTGTTCAGGACCAGGTTGGACAAGGCCTTGAGTGACCTGTAGTAGTGGGAGGTGTCCCTGCCTATGGCAGGAGGTTGGAACTGGATATTTGAGGTCCCTTCCAACCTTACCATTCTATGATCCCTTTTTCACTCCCTATGCTTTGACTGTTCAACAAAGCCACAAACATGTTTGTGGGACTAGATGGATAGCAGCTGAAACCGTGTCACTTGGCTGAAAAATGAGAGCTCACAGAGACCTTATCAGGCTCCTGATTATGTTGTGTACTGGACACAAGCCTTCTCCTGTGTCAATACTACTCTGGAGGACATTGCTTCAGTTCACCCTTCTGTTTTGTCAGCTGCATCTCACATAGGTCACATTTCTCTGAAATGAGATCTTGGGGAGGAAGTAAAGATGACAGAATTGGTTTGTCCAGCAAAACCTTTCCTTTTCCTCCAGCTCACACTTGTAACTCTGAGTAGGAGCTCACAGATCGCCCCTGCACCTCTCCTACTCTGTGTATCCAATACAGACACAAGTAAGCACAATTAACACCTGACTAATCAACATGCTCAAGAGAAACTGTAAGCCTCTGGGAACACGATGAAGAGAATTTGGTTGCCTTAATTCCCAATTCATTTACCTGCCCATGTTCCATGGCTCTATACTCTGTCTTCAGTCATCTATTTCACACTTAGGAACACTTAAACAATACTTCCACAGCAACAACTCAAAACTCAGAACAATGAAACTCCATTTGCTGTTTCTGATCTCCCAGCTGCTGGGTTCAGAGTCCCATCCTGACATTCAGATTTTCAGCCCCTCTGGTTGATTCCCTCCTGCATCCTTCCTGCCTTCCTAGCCTGCTCTTTGCCTTTCAACCTTTTAAGTCTGATCATCCAGTTAATTTATGTAGCCTTCAATAGTGAAGTACTCCTGCTAATGCACCTATAAACCTGCTATTCAACACAGCCTTAATATCTGCATCAGCAGTTTTAACAGCTTAAGAGTTTTCAAGGAAGGATGTGTTTGGCAGCTTTTTCAGAGGAGCTGATTTTCCTCCACGTGGGAATTCTATGCATCCTGGTACTCTGTTTCCTGGAAAGACAGCTGAAAAATAACATTCTGTGCATAAAAGAAACACTTGGTATTCCTTGAGTGTTCCAAATGCCTGCTTCTGGGAAGAAAGGAGAAACCACCAGCTTTGCTCAGCTGCATCAACAGCCCAGCAACCCTGAGAGATTCAGCCCATGGATATGCAGGCAGATAAATTTCCCTCGGGAAAAATCTCATGCTGCAATCAAGGCAAAACCTCCAAGCCTTCATACTGCTTTGAGTTAGGGGTTTGGGTGGTTTTTGGTTTGTGTTTGGTTTTTTTGTTTGTTTGTTTGTTTTTTAAATAGATGTGCAGAATTACAGTTTTAGAGATTCTAAACAGTGTCTGCTCTACAAATACCAAAGCAATGTCTAAAGCTGTTCTTAGTCAAACCTCCCTAGAAACAGAACACTCTGGCAAGGTGCCTTCACCAGGTCACACGGTGAGCAGGTAACAAGAGGTTCCCAGCTCTGCAGGTTCCATGGATGCAAAAATCTCTTCAATGGGAGACATCCAACAACCCATCAGCTCTGGCCTGTCACCAAAAGTGTTTGTGCTTCATGTTTACAGGATGGGCCAGGCACAGCATTGCTGTTACAGCAGTAAAACAGATCTCTGTGGCATCTTGGTCTGCAAGCATGAAGCAGACTGTGCTCATGGAGATTTGTAACACACCATACAGTACCAGCTGCAGAAAAAGTGCTCCCTTCCAGAAAAAGGAAACAGTTTATAAAACATGCCAGGGATGCAAATCTCAACAGCCAGTTCCAAGTTTCCTTTTGCTGCCAGTTTCTATCTTGGCCAAATCCACCCCCAACACACCAAGGCCTAGCATTTGAAATAAACTCTCAGCATCCAGTTGATAGAGACGTCAAAAATCTTAATTAAAAGTAGGGCTTACTTCACCTGTCCCAGATTCTATCACTGAGCAATATTCTTCATAATTTGTCCTTTGCCAGATGAAGGGCACTGCAACCTCTAAAAACCACTTCTGTAGCAAACAGTATTCCTCCAGCTGGAAAACAGCATGGAGTAACCTCTGCTGCAGCCCAGTCCACAGTTTGTCCCAAACAAAACAAGCAACAACTGCCCTGACCAGCAGGGAAGCAGGAACCAGGACTTGTAAACATGCTCAAATCTGTTGCACAACGCAGGCCTCATTCTCTTTGCTTCTCCTGAAATCTTCCCTGCCCTCAGAGTCATTTTCCCATCAAAACGTCAAGACCCTTTGTGTTTGCTGTTACTGCTGAAAACCTAAAAGGAACTAACAGAGGGGAAATAAAAAGCAGCCAAAGAGTCTGTAATAAATCAGCTAAGAGGAAGCCGTCTCTTTCAACAACTGTAAAACACTTTCTCATACTTGAGTGCAGCTGATCACTCCTAGTCTCTGAAGCATTAATCACTTCTGGTCTGCCACCTCCATGCACATAAGGACACTGTATTACACCTCAAGCTGACACCACAGCTCATTCTCACCTTGACAGGAAGCCTTCATACACCAATAATGTCCCTACCAAAGCCATTTCGAGTGAATGGGCTGCTCCTTGCTTTGTCTGCCAAGAACACCTTAACTCAACCAAGGTTTGCATGTCATACAACCTACGACTATCCTGAACTTGACTTTGTTCTGTTTGATCCAAGGTCCCAGTTGTGCAAACAGCTGTGTCACACTCCAACTCTTCATTACAATAGAGCTCTCTGAAAGTGCACAAGGGTATCTGAAGGCTGAAGAAGAACCTCAGCAGAGACTATTACTCAAGAGCTAACACAGTAGCAACTATTTCTACATTATTTCCTTCAATAATGTAATAGATGTAGTAAAGTACAGCTGAGCTCCATCAGATTTCATGGAGCAGGCATCCCTTACCACTACTACTGCTAAAAATCAAAATGCAGAAGGCAGACACAGCACAGAGCCTCATGCCTGGTATGATTTAGATTTCCAGCGTGCCTAACAGCTGGTCCAGCATCCCTCCAAACACATCTTGCATTTCCTACTGCATTCCTTACATGTTGAGAGAGGTGCATTGGCAGATTGGGCAAGTTCAAAACCCAAGTCCTAGCAGTCTGAATTTCTCACTTGAAAAGAAGAGCCAACAGCATCAATAGGTAAGTTCACACATAAAACACAGAATTTTAGGGCTTGAAGAGGACAGCACTCTGCAATAAACTGCCCAGTGGGGTGAGTGTGTGCTGGCCCAAACACTTCAGCATTGCCTGGTGCACAAGAAGACTCAATTGGCTGCCTCCTTTTCTTTCTGTAACACCACAGCAAGACAAACAATGGTCCACTTTTCTGTGTTTCTATAAATAACAAGATGTGCAGAACAGGAACCAGGCCCTGCAATGAACATGTAAAGGCATGCTAGAAGGACCATCTCTTTCCTCTGTGCTGTATTTCCATCAGATTAATCTTATTACACCAGAGCAATCAGGACTCCATCCTTTCCAGGCAGGACATGGTGATGTCTTGGTCTACAGCAGAAAAAGTTTACTAGGATCCTCAGGGAAGGTAGAAGGTACATTAAGCAAGGAAGACCAACACTGATCATCCAGTACGAGGTTCAACCACTGGCAACTGTTTGTCAGAGAATCACAGACTGGTAAGGTTGGAAGGGACCTCAAAGATCATCCAGTTCCAACCCCCTGCCGTAGGCAGGGTCACCTCCCACTAGAACAGGTCACTCAAGGCCTCCTCCAACTTGGCCTTGAACACCTCCAGGGAGGGAGCAGCCACAACCTCCCTGGGCAACCTGTGCCAGTGTCTCACCACCCTCACTGCAAACAACTTCTTCCTAACATCCACTTTCAATCTCCCCTCTGCCAGTTCAAACCCATTGCCCCTTGTCCTGGCATTGCAAGACCTTATCAATAGTCCCTCCCCAGCCTTCCTGTAGCCCCCTTCAGATACTGGAAGGCCATTCCAAGGTCTCCTGGAAGCCTTCTCTTCTCCAGGCTGCAGAGCCCCAACTCTCTCAGCCTCTCCTCACAGCAGAGTTTATAGTTTATAGTTTGATGAGTTACAGGAGGACAGCCAGAGTTCCTGGGGAGACACTGTAACCATCCAGGCATGCTGCATGTGTACATTCAGGTCCAGTTTCAGTCACAAGCTCCAGGTATTGCTCTAATGTAAGCGGGGGAGGCAGCGGAAGGAGAGGACTTACACAGTATCCAAGCCAGCAAGAGAGGGGTAGTGTCTCTGAGTAACTTTGCTTTGTTGGGTTTAATATTATACTAAATGAATCTACTGCTCCAGGGACATGTCAGAGGAGACTGAAGTCTCCTGTTTAGCAACGGAAGAAACAATAGTCTGCTATTAAGCAGATTTAAGCTAACGACAGATGGCTTCCTAACTATTGCCAGCTGACAAGCACTACAGAGCATTCTACTACTCGAGATAGTTAAAGCCAATAAAGGATTAAATAGGAAAAGGGTGTCTGATAAGAGAAGTGCATACAGCAGCACTGACTACCTGCACAGTAGAGGATTTTTTTTAAGTGATTTTTATTTGACACCATAAAATGATCTTCCTGGACTACTACTTAAAATTGTGGTAATAAGTTAATTAAGAAGGCTTTTAGGGAGGGTTTGTGGGCTGGAGTGGGTGACATTGTTATCTGAAGCTTTTAACAGAAGAAAAAATAGGAATGTTACAACCTCTTGCAAGAGCTTAAGTGGTCTGGCATGGCAAGTCACTTACTCGGAAGCAGCAGGACCTCCTCCTTCCCCCCTTTCCCCATTTTGCTTTTCAGTGCAGTTACACAGATCAGGCAGTTACACAACCTCTGCTATTTACAGCTATTGTCACCTACGCAGAGCTTATCCAAGTGTTGTGCAAAAACGCCCTTTTACAAAATCAATCGAAATCCATCAAAAGCCCTAAGCCTGCCGTCCGGACGATGCTTTTGGGATGACATCCCTCTGTAACAGCCTGCTCAGCAGGAGCCACATGGGAGGGCTGGAGTCGAAGTGTTTCATTCAACAGGGATGGATGGCACAGCTCTGTAAGACGCGGAAATGACCTCCAGCTAGATGTCACGGCAGCCCAGATAGCCAACCTCAAATCGCACCATGATCCTTTCGGACCCTTCCTGCTCAGGCTAATTCCGGCCGCCTCGCTCGCCCTGCCTCCGCCGCACAGCCAGCCAGGACCGCAGCCTGCCAGCGGAGCGGGGGGCCGCAGGGCACGCAGGTTTGCGAGGGAGGCGGTGGGAAAGCCGCGGCCCGCGCTCGGGGCCCTCCGCCCGTCTCCCCGCTGCCAACCGGCCGCAGCGGGGGCAAGGCCGCCGCCGCCAGCCCAGCCCACCCCTCGCCCGAGGCGGCAGCCGGGCACTGCCGCGTCCCTCTCCGCCGGGCCTCTCCTGGCGGCCGTCACCGCGCATCCGGCCCTGCCCTTGGCCGCACTCACCCCCCGGCGAAGAGGTGCAGCAGCGTGTTCTCCTGCGGGCCGCCCGCCATGGCGCTGCCGCTGCCGCCGGCTCGGGCTGGGCTGGGGCTCGGCTGCGCCTCGCCAGCAGCGGCGGCGGGCGGGGGCTGGGCCGCGTCGCGCACGTGACGCCAGCGTGCGGCGCGTGACGCCACAGCTGCAGTGGCGCCCCCGCCTGGCGAAACGCGGGGAAGGAAAGGACGAGAGGCGCGGGAGTGGGGCTGCTGCGAGGCGTTTGGCTGCGGCTGGCGCCGGCGCCGGAGCTGGAGCTGCAGCCTGGCCGGTTCCACCTGTAGCGCGGCCAGCAAGAGTGGGGAGATGATCCTGCCCCTGTACTGGTGGTGCTGGATTCAGTTTGGGTTCCTCACTCCAAGAAGGACGTTGAGAGACTGCAGCACGTCCGGAGGTCTTGTGAGGAGCAGCTAAGGGAACTGGAGTTGTTCAGCCTAGAGAAAAAGGAGGCTGGGGGGAGACCTCCTCAGTCTGTACAGCTCCCTAAAAGAAGGTTGGAGAGAGGCTGGGCACAATTGAGCAGAGTTTGTCCCCTCCCTCTTGACCCCCAGCCCTCAGATATTGATAAACATTCTAAGTTTTTAAGGCTTCTCTTCACCGTCCCTCCTCCAGGTTTCCTCTCCTTCTTCCAGGGTCTGCAGCTCATAGAGGAGTTCAGTCTTGGAAGTAAAGACTGAAGCTGCCTTTTCTGCATCCTCAGTTCCCAGGCTGCCTTGTCCCACACTTTCCCTGTTCTTCCTCTTACTGCTGATAGATTTGAAGAAGAGTTCACTTTTACTTCATCAGTTTTAGTTCCAAGAGGGATTTGGCCTTCCTTGTTGCCCTCCTACATGCCCTGACTGAATGAGCAGGGCAGTGGTTGTAAAAAGAATAATAATAGTGATAAAGTCTACATCATCCATTGGTTTTCTAAGAGGAATAAAACAGCAATGTATAAAAATCTCTCGCTCTTTATTCCCTTCATTTTCTGCCTTCCACCTCCTCCACTGCTCCTCTGTGCATGACTGAATACTAACCTTGACTGATCAGATTAATAGGTGAGACATTGTTTATCTGGGGGAGAGAAGAAGGTGGCTTGGCCCCTTCTGGGCTTTCTTTATCCAGGGAGGAGGATTGGATTTCTGTGTTATTTCTAAACTCCATATAAGTGTAAATACATCTAAATATATTTTGTATATATGCTTGTAAATGTCTATTTTTTTTTTGCTTTGCTTTACAGCTTTGCTGTAAATAGAGCTTTATCTTACTTCCAAGCCATCTGAGCTGATCTGGTGAATTTTGTTTTGGGGGATAATTTCCAAACTCACAAGGAGATGACTCAGAAGAGAGCTGGTAACCATTGCAGGCTTAGCAGAATGTAGATGACTCTGTTTATATAGCTCTTTTGTTTGCTGGAGGTGATTCAGTCCCAGTGTGATTTTTTGGAAGCCCACCAGCCAAAAAAAGAAACCAAACCAACCCCAGACCAACCTTTTCACAGTGATAAAAACTTCCAAGTAGGTACAGGCATTGAGAAAACACATCTGTGGCACCTGGTAACACCAACAGCACCATTAGCGGCTGTAGGGACTCCTGTGCTAAGACTTCCAGCTCAATGCAACAGTGGTACACATGCACGCTTCAGACAGGCAAGGATTCATGAGCACACAGATGTACACAGTGGGAGCTGGGCCAAATACCCTCATTTACACACATGGCCAAAGGAAAAGAGCTCCCCACATACATCAAACCCAGTCTTGAGCCCCAGTTGTATGCTCCCAGTTCCATGGAGGCAAAGGAGGACTTCTCCTGGTGTATGAATGTGCACCAACACCACAGTTTGTAGGGGGAGATGTAGTGGCAGAAGATGATTTCTAGCTCACCAGAAAACTTGGGCAAACAGCTCCTAGATCAAATGGGGTTTGGAGCCTGGGGAGGTGTGAGACAATTCTTTACAGAGCGGGAAAACAGAAGTTTGACCTGAGTGACACAAGAAAATCTGCTTCAAGCAAAGAGGGAGAAATCTGCTTTCCTGGTCAACAGTGGATGGTGTGGCTCTGACATGGGAGGGAGAGGAAGAAGCTGAGATGTTCAAGTAGGAAAGGCATTGGTCAGCTGTTTCAGGGGCACGAAGGTGTGGGGGAAGCTGGTGGTGACAGAATCTGACAGGTCAGAGGTGTTCATGATGTGTGAAAGGGGATGGGAAGTTGCTAGGGGTAGTTGAGGAGAGAAGCATCTGTGCCTCCTGGGCACAGAGAAGAGGGGGAAGTCAGTTTAAGTGGCTGGAGCATACAGTGTGCTTCAGAATGTGCATCTGGGTGTCCTTTCCCTTGGTGTTATGCTGTTGCTCTTCCTTTGCTCTTTCCTTGCCCTTGTGCTGTGCCCATCGAAGAGTCTCTGGCAGTTGCCTTGGTGGCTGGGCTGTGGGCTTGTCTGTAAGGCAAAGGGCCAGGCATGGAAGCAAGAGCAGCTGCCAGGCAGGAGGGAAGCTCCTGGGCCCTTGTCTTGGGTGGCAGCCCATGGTGGGGGTGTGTGGGAGGCGTAGGCTCGAGACAGCTACTCATTAAACAGCTTCCCAGAAAAACCTCTGGCCAAGGGTTTCTGGGAGGGCTGCCTGTGATCTGAGACCCAGGGAAGGATGTGTCCAGAGCTGTGTTGTTTTTAAACACAGCACTTGGAGACAGTTCACTGCCTGGCATGGCAGGATTATGTATGCAGGAGGGAGTTCATGTTACAGTTCTCAACGTTAAAGCTGTAGGGACTGATTTCCACTTTATTTTTGTGCAGGCTAGGCTGAGGCAGGACATGTAAAGGTTAGCAGACTTTATACTGCTTGTAACTTCAGTCTAATGTATGCACTGCCTCCTGTGGCCCCATAGGAAAGCAAAGATGGGCAGCAGCAAGTAGCTCTAAGGGCAGGGTATAGCCAGCACCTCCCTGTCCGCCTCTCTATGAGATTTACAAGGCCTGTGATGACTTCTTTAATGACTTCGCTCTTACAGAAGCAGCTTTACTCGCTTTATATCCCTAAGTACTGCCAGAGACATGCAGTGCCCACTGAAGCTTGGTGCCTAAGCTCTTGCAATTCGTGTGGAAGCAATTTAGATGTCTGACTGTGAGTAGCAGAACTGATAGAGCTAACTCAGCCATCACACCTGCGCTGTGTTTGCAGATTTCAGTTCAGTTGGATACATTTCAGCAGCTAATGTAGGTTTCTTAGGCAACCATTGTCTACCTACACACACCTTTCTGCTCAGTTCTGTATTTGCTGTAGGGTATATGATCACACATCCCTGTTTCTCCTCACTAAGAACGTTTAGGAGCCAGTTACAAGCTACTGGGAATCTATACGATGTCAATGAAGTAGCTACAGGCTATTAATGGGCAGCAGTGCCTCTAGAGCATACTAACTAAAGGTGCGAGCTCCCCCAGAACATAACACCGCAGTGTTTCGAGCCAGCATCTCGTTTTCAGCTGTACCTCTCTGCGCGCTGGTCTGTGCCGAGAGCGCTTCTGCCGGGACCGTGTGTCCGCAGCGCCCTCTGGTGGAGGCACCACGCAGGAGCACAGAGAGCTGCCTTTGCTTAGCAGGCCATGAGCACCCTCAGAAACGTGCACCCGTGAAGGTGACAAAAGTCTCCGTTCACCACTAAATCTGAGGTTAACAGGGCCTTTCCTAGCCAGCCTAGCTGGGTGATCAGCTGCTAATGGTTTTCCATTTAAGTAAGCGATCGATTATCAATGGTTTGGGTTGGAAAGGAGGTGCAAGATCAGGGGTTCCAACACCCCTGCCATGGCAGGGACGCCTTCGGCTAGACCAAGCTGCTCAAGGTGCTGTCCACTCTGGCATCCTTGAACACCTCTAGGGATGGGCATCCACAAATCCCCAGTGAAAATTCAGTGAAATCATCCCAGTGAGATTTACTCTTTACTCTATTCACCATGGCCAGCAGCATGGTGGAAGCAAAAACAGTAATTGTTTTTCCAAGCTCATTAAGGACTCTGATTGCACCTGGGTGCCTTTAAATGTGCTCCAAGCTGCATGAGAAGCCTGTTTGCCTGTCACACAAACAGGACAACAAGAAGTTACTGGCTCCAGCTGTTTATGCCTCCTACACCTGCATGGTCTAGAAACTTCTCTCTAAAACTCCCTGAAAGGAGGTTGGAGCGAGGTGGGGATCAGTCTGTTCTCCCTAGTATCAGATGACAAGACAGGAAGAAATAGCCTGAAACTGTCTAGGGCAGGTTTAAGTTGCATATTAGGAACAATTTCTCTCCTGCAGGAGTGGTCAGGCATTGGAACAGGCTGCCCAGGGAGGTGGTGGAGTCACCGTCCTCGGAGGGGTTCAAGAAATGTGTGGCCATGGCACTTTGGAACATGGTGAACTGGGGTTGTTTAGCCTGGAGAAGAGGAGGCTCAGGGCAGACCTCATTGCTGTCTGCAGCTACCTGAAGGGAGGTTGTAGCCAGCAGGGATTGGGCTCTGCTGCCAGGCAACCAGCAACAGAACGAGGGGACGCAGCCTCAAGTTGTGCTGGGGATGGTCTAGGCTGGATGTTAGAAGGAAGTTCTTGACAGAGTGTGATTGGCATTGGAATGGGCTGCCCAGGGAGGTGGTGGAGTTGCCATCCCTGGAGTGTTCAAGAAAAGCCTGGATGGGGCACTTAGTGCCATGATCTGGTTGATTGGCTAGGGTTGGGTGCTAGGTTGGGCTGGATGAGCTTGAAGGTCTCTTCCAACCTGGTTGATTGTATGATTCTATGGTTTAGTGGCCATGGTGTTGTTAGTTTGATGGTTGGCCTTGATCTTAGAGGGCTTTTCCAACCGAAGCAATTCCACGGTTCAGTGATGGAGCACAGGCTCAGCCCAGTCTGTACGCGTGGGGCACAGGACCTTGCATACATTCACTGGAGCAGTGGATGAGCTATCCCTAGCCTGCGGAGGTTGTCTGCCGTCTAGGCTAAAGGATACTCGCAGCCCACCTGCCTCTGCCTCTCGATGCCAGCAGAGAGCACTGTAAGAGCAGTGTTAGACGCGGAGCCGCCTCGGAGCCGTCGGGCACGTGAAGTGGATCTCTAACAGATCCCGCACGCGTTCTCTGACTGCACTTCAGCTTTGCCCATAAACGCTTCTCGTCCCCACGGACACTCTGAGGAGACCCTGCCTTGTGGCTCCTGTTCCCCTTCACGAAACACATCTCAAAGGAGAGAACCGTTCTAAAAATGCAGACATCCAGGACTTTGTCTGAAGCTCTGGGAAACAAAGCCATTGGCAGTGGCTGAGCCAGACAGCAGAATTATTACCTGCTTCCTGGCTGTCATCACCTTGACTTTCATTTCCCCAGGCAGGTGGAACAGGGCCGTGTGTTTGCTTGCCTCAGCAGCTGCAACGAGGGTCTGTCAGTGGCTGCCTCTCCTTCACCAGCACTTCCCAGTGCTGTTTTGAAATTGGGAAAACATTTGACAGCTCAGACTCCCACCCTGCTCCCCGTGCCCGTGGGAGATGGCTAGAAAGTCATTCTCTTTCTTGTTTCAGCCAGCCAGTGGCTCTTAGGGTAGCCCACACAACCGAAGGCAGAGCACTTTGCCTGTGGCTGAAATAAAGAGCACTGTGGAGTGCAGCTCTTCAGTCCAGGAGATACTGCAGGCAGGGAAGTCAAGGAGGAAGACAGTTTTGTGGTTGTGTTATGAGCCTATCAAAGCAGCAAGAGAGTGGGCCAGCTCTAGAAAAGCACTGTGTTCCAGACACTGTTTTTACAGCATGTTGAGTATTTCTAGGGAATTTCGTGAGGGTAAATGTGCACAGAAGCATTGTGACCTCCACAGATCAGACACCGCAGGAGCCACATCAGGGGAAGTTCCTAAATTACTCCCTTGCCGGTACAGCATGAACCCAACCAGGAAAGCATTGAGCTGGTTATTCTTGGTACTTGTTTTGTCTGGTGGCTTCCTACAAACCAGAGCAAGGGACTCACCAACTTGTTCCACATCATTAGCAGCTGGCAGCTTCCCAACCATTACCAGCATAGCTTGGATTTCACCCAGCAACTCTGAGATGAAAGACATCGCAGCACCACTGCACTCACTGTTTTAGGTCCTGATCCAGCTCCCACTGAAGTCAGTGACTCTTTTTCCACTGAGTGCAGCTGGAGCTGGGTCTGCCATTTCTGTAACAGTTGTCTTAATACCTCAGCAGGCTGAAATATTGGTAAAATAGTCCAACATAACAGGTAGGTGCCTGCGACTCAGCTGTTTTCTGGCATTCAAATTCAAAGCAGCAACACCACGGAGAAAGAGCCTGAGGAATGATGTTTTTTTTTCCTGAAAACATTGAAGGTCTGAACTTAGAGCAGCCAACACACCTGGCAAAAGGAGTCTGAAAGGCTGCATGAAGTGAGTGTCTGTCAGGAGGCTCATACATATGTGAAGCTCTGTTCTCTTTTCCAAAGTGCATCCCTGCCAGGAGCACCATCAAAGACATCTCTTTAGTGGAGATGAAGATACTGAGAGTATTCAGCTGCTGAGGTCAGTGCTCTGACTTTGGGAGGAGCCTCGGGAGAAGGGCTGTAGGAGCATGCAGGGCACACAGGTATTCTTACATAGTGAGAGGACACCTCACCTGGCTGTTCTGTCAGCAGCAGCTCGTTAAGAGAGGGTGATCTAATGAGCATCCTAAAGGCTGTCAAGTGTGCACACATAACTTGAATTCCTTCTATCTGTCTCACTCTGCAGTGAGTAGTTATTGACTCCTCCTGGTTTACATGTGGAAAGCTGAAGCACAAAGACAGTAAGCACAAAAGGAGCAAGCAGAGATGAAGCCAGGGCAGACACTGCCTTGCTCAAAGGTTAGCAGTTGTCTGTCATAACCTGTACTGCCTCCCAGTCAGCTGTGCTCAGATGCTGCAGATGGAGAGTCTCAGTTTGCTACAAGACTTGGCCACTGCCACTAAACTTCTTGTCACTGCTGAAGTGAGCCTAGTTCCACTTTTGGGGCCAAGACGCCAAGAAGGAGCTACCATTTTAAAGACTGTGCCATGCAACCACTGCAGGGCTGACCCAACACTGGGAGCAGCAGGCTGCCAGCCTGGGGACAAGAAGGGCATTCAAGGGAGTGAGAAGCTGGGTAAAATTAAAACTGGCCAAGGACAATTTTTCCACATGAACACGGAACTGGATTCAGGAGCTTGTGGTAAGAGGATGCCACTGAAGCCAAGAATACAGTCTTTTGGATTTTCTCTCTAGGAGAGCAGAAGGTGCAGTCAGTCAGAACGAGTGTCTGAGAGTCCTTGGTGGTTGGGAGATTGTTAAAAGAGTGCCTAGGTAGAGCCTGGTTCAGTGCCAGCCACTGACTGTGGGAAGACCTGCCTGATGCTTCTGGGAGCATGAGAAAATCCTGGTGACTTTCTGCTGTGGGCAAGGATGGTCCATGGCATAATGCTTAGACCCCTCAGTAGTTTCCCTGTAAAGGATACATGAAACTCCTGGGGGTCTGTGAGGAATATCAGGAGCCCACAAAAGCCTCTTTGCAAGAGCAAGCATTGCTGGAGTGCAGTGGGTGAGCAGAGTTCCTCCACCCTTGGTAGTTCAGTGCAAAAATAACAAAAAATAAACAGAAAGAATCCTGTTTGTGGTAGAATTAAAAAGCGAGTGTGAGAAGAGTAGCAGCATCCCCCTCTGAGAGCCCACTTGCCTCCATCCCCATAGCAAGCTTCTCTGCAGGGAAGACTGGGGTTAATAGGAAACATCTGGGAGCAGAGTTTGTGGTCCAGGGCTCCAGGATGAGCAGCTGAAGCACCAGAGTGCTACCTGGACCCCATTCAGGAGTGAGTTCAGGGATCAAACATCTCATGAATGGGGAGTGGGCTGGGTGGGGAACTTAAAAGGTACAGGCTCCAGTTTGGTGCTTCCCACCCTCCCAGGGCAACAGGCCAGTCTGACAGGAACTTTTCCAGTTCCAGCACAACAAAGCCTGAGAGTCACTGACCATAGCCTGCATCTTCCACACAACATCTCTTTCCCTCCCTACCCAAATTAAGTTGCTGGAACTGGACTCATAACAAGCAGTTAGGATTCCAGCCCGTTCAGGTCTCACTCTCTTCCCAACCTGTGTGCTTTTGCAGAAGGGGGGGGGGTGGCTTTTCATAGAGAAGGTGATGTGCACAGCTGTTGGAAGAGCTGGTGAGCCATCACAGACTGCAGTGCCCACAGCACAGACACCACTTGGCTCTGTGTTTTGTTTCCCATTAGCCAGGATAAATGGCATGCAGCAGAAGGGATGGGCTTGCCACTGACCACAGGCACTCTGGAGGTAGATTGATGCTGCAGCTGCTCTAGTGGGAGGTGTCCCTGCCTATGGCAGGGGGTTGGAACTAGATGATCCTTGAGGTCCCTTTCAACCTAAACCATTCTGTGATTCTGTGACTGCAGAGGGCCTAGGTCCAGCCTGCTCTGCCTTTCTCCTGCATATGGTTAAGCAAAGAGCAAGAGAAGGGGAGAGGAAATTAACACAACAGAGAACTTGAAATAAAAGTGTTTTATATCATCTCCTATAAAAGAGCCCATAAATCCCTGCCCTCCTGCTCCACCCCTCACATGTTTTCCATTTTGCTGGCTGGCTGAAAAACAGAGAAGGGTAGGGTACAGAGCACATATTCTTGGTGGGAGAGGCTCCCCCCTTCCCTATACACTTCCTACTTGCACCTTGTCCCTATGCCTACAGCACAGCATTCTCTTCTGGTGAGTAATCAGAAGATGGAGGAACTCAGCATCTGTCTACCATTTGCACAGCTCCAATCCCTCCCACTTCAGGGATCTCTGCCCCTCTACCAGCATCCTCAGCTGGCTGTGCCCGGTGCAGAACTGCTGGGACTTCTCAGCCACCAGCATGAACCCAGGGGTAACTGGAACAGTAATCCACCAGCAAGGTGCCCAGGCATACAGACCCATCACTGCAGACAGCTGCCTACAGCAGCTGAAAGAAATGGAGAAGCTGAAGCTCAAGAAGTTGTCAGGTTCATGTTCTCTATGCAGACAGGGGCCCAGTGTCTCTGAAGCTCTCAGGAGCTACAATGCTGGCTGCCATGGCTGGCACAGACACTGCCATGGAGGCTTTCTTTGCTAACAAATCACAGACAGCAACTAACTTCCAAGATCAGCTGGGTTTCATTGCTCTCCCATCTCCATCCCCAGGCACTCTTCACCAGAAAGAGTGACCTGGTGCAGTTGCAGGAGCTGACTTGAGAGGCAGTGAGAGCAGCTGCCTGAGCTGCAGTCACTCACCTTGGGCTTCTCTAAACAAGACCTGGTAGGGCAAGCTCCAGCAGATGCCAAGAACATCTTGTTCAGAGGCAAAATTTGGAGCAGGTTTCTTTCCAGTGTCCTCTCCCTCACTCGGTGGGGACTTAGACCAGCTGATACCCATTTTCTTCAGCTAGCTGGTGGGACACACTGTCACTCCTGGACTGTGTCAGGCTTTGGTTCTAGCCCTTCTGGGAGCAGAGTTGGGGGTTGTTACCGCAGCAGTTTGCAGCTAACCTGCCAGTGACACTGTCTGTGTACGAGAGCTGCTCAGACAAACACAGACCAGGGCTGCATGTGGGTGGAGGGAACCTACTGGAGCAGCTCACTGTACAATAGCTTTGGCATTTTCCACTTCTCCCAGTGCTGCTGGGCCTCATTCTGGCTTTGGCACTGGTATCCAAACCAAACCATCTACCCACTACACTGTGTAAACTACCATGCCTATGCCCAGCTTTTGCTGGCCGCGCAGCTAACAACCTGCTGGTGCTTCCCCTCCAAACCACTTACATGTTTGCTAACTTCAGACCTTGCCATGAGCAAATTCAGCACATGGATCTGCTGCCAAACTGGGGAGTTCTCTTGGCTCTTCTTGGCTTTCATGCCAGTCACCTCCAAAAGTGTTCCCTTCAGCCCATGCTCTCTTTCCTAACACGGTGGCCAAGCTAACCCATAGGGAAATGTTGGCTGGGCCCCAAATGCCACTGTGGCTGTGATACCTTTTGTTTGAGCCTCAGGATTCTGCTGCAGTTTGAATCCCACTGTCAAGACCTCCATGGTTCACAGTCTAAGGGAAGAAGGCAGATAGAAGGGTAACTGTTCCTGTTTTATGGATGTGTAGAGGTGCCTGCAGGTGGCTGGCTGCAGGGTCAGCCACAGTGTGTGACCTTATGGCACACTGGCTGCTGTGAGGTGCATGCCTGCACTTGGGACTCCATGGCAAATCTCCTCATCTGATGTAGTTCACAATCCTTTGTCACCTCTGACTGAAACAATGAGGAGAGGCAAAGGACAAGAAGGAGTTAAGAGGGAAGGAGAAGCAGTATAAGCAAGTTTTTAAAAGTAAGTCACTGCACTCAAGGCAAAGAGCAGCCTGTTGATACATCCCACCCGAAGGGGACTGGAAAAGTGACCTCATGCTGCTTGTCAAACACAATCCCATCCCTCCCATGACTGCCTAATGCTGCATCTGTCTGGAAGTGAGCCCCCACTGCACCAGGGCCAGCTTTACCACAGAGACAGAACACTGCTAGTAACTTCCAAGGACTGTGTGTTATACAACCTACCCTGCTCCAGGCATTTTGCAGTAAATCAAGGAGCAGCAAGCAGACACCAAGTGCTGCACTACCACACACAGGCCATGCAGGATGGCTGGGTGCTTAGGTACAAGCTTATGTCGTGCCACACACTCTGCAAAAAACCCTCAGCATGTCTTGATTTTGCTGCTGTGCCTAAAGACCTGGCCATGGATCTGGATTCTTGTGCTGTGCACCCAGAGAGGAGGACCTCTGCTTGTTTCTGTTGTTCAGCCTGTGCACAATGCCCTCAGGCAGGGCAGACTGCAGCAGCCATCCCAGCAGCAGCTGATGAGCTACACAAGAACTGACTACACATTGTCAACTGAGCAGGGAGGGCAGAGCTGCAGAATGTCTTGGTCCCTCTTACTCAGAAACACAGGTGCAGAAGATGAGGAAGAAAGGTGCTTGCTTTCTCCACAAACTGCTGCTCATTCCTTCCTCCCCTTCCATTTCTGAGACACCTAAAAATCCAGGGGCAGCTTTCTGCTTCCCTGGGAGCAAAGTCCCTTTCAAGCCAGACCTTTGTTACAGCCAAAGCAAGATGCAAGTCATGGCTAAGCCCAAACTATTTCCATGCAGAACAAACTCATTCTTTGTCCCCAGAAACTAGCACACATACCTGTGTATCCAACCACAGCACTGGGCCAGCACTGCAGAGTGGCAACCTGCCCTAGTGCTTCTGTTGCATTTGCTGTTAGTTTCAAAGATGAACCCCCAAAGTAACTTAGCCTAGCAAAGCTGTTGAGTGCAAAGGACCCAGAGGCAGTAAGGAGTGTGCCAAGAGGCTGCACTGCTTTGAGGATCCTTGGGAAACACTCTGTGTGAATTGTCCCCCTTGGATGTGTTTCATGGAGCCATCCAGAGTCCTGGTAAAGCCACAGACAGCACAGAGGTGGCAGACAGTAGCAAGAGACTGTATGTGATGATGCAGGAGGCCACCTGAAAAGTCCAGGACACCACAGTGCCTCTGCTTGGCTATAGTTTGTCCAGAGCTCTGAGTCTGAGCTTCAGCCAATTTGGCTTGCACAAGTAGCTTTTCACTGAAGATTTTATGGGGCTCCCTGGGACTGCAGGCAGTGGCAGCTTCCCTCTCCCCCCACCTCATGGCCCTGACGTTAAGTTGTTTTACAATTATTATCTGAAGTCAGTGTTTAACTGTTGCCCAGGTAACAGCTCAAACAAAACATGCCTCACCTCATGGCCTCCCTGCAGCTTCACACTGCTGCTGGAGAGCTGGGAAGCAGACTTAGTGCCAGGCTCTGAGGAAATGAGCTCTGCAACCTCCCCAGGACATCCCAGAATATTGGAGAGCTTGGAGGAGAAACATCCCCAGCCAGATTCCTGGGCAGGCACCACATTCAGCACACAGTGCCTGACACAAGATCCACAGCATCCCCCTCACACCCTTGGGTCTCTCCAAACACATGCACAGCCATGAGGCAAACACAGCCCAGATCCCACTGCTCCCATTGCTGCTTCTCTACCTGCACAGGCAGCCCTGTGAGCTGCTCTCTGTGGAGTGTGTCCTCTGACACACACAGAGTCCCTACAGCCACATACAGAACCCTGCAGCACACACTCTGTGCTCCTGAGCCACAGGAACCCAACAGGCACAGCCCTTCAGCCCTGGTAGGGGTTAGGGAGCTGGAATGAAGGCTGTGGTAGGCACTCAGCAGTCCTCTGCTGCTAATGCAGGCAGCTCACTAAGTCACAGGGAATACACACGAGGCAGACAGCATCGAGCCTGCTGCCCCTCCAATGTGCTCATCTCCCAAGTCAAAAGACAGCTCTAATAGTGCTGAGGCTCAGGCTGCCAGCAGGACACAAACCCAGCTGCATGCTGCCTGCTGAATCATGCTAAAATGAGGGTGCAGCACTCTCAGCCGTGGTGCCTTGCAGGCATCTCTGGCCTAAAGCACAATGAAACAAACAGCAAGAGAGGTTAGAGCACTTCTGCAAGAGGTCAGGTGTGAGATGGGATGGATCTCACACCTCCTAGGCATCAGGAGCACCTGCTCCACAGGAATCCAAGGTGACACCTTTTGTACCGAGCCGGTGGAAATCTTTCCCCAGCAGAAATAATCACTGCTTGGATGCTTGCTCCCAGCCAGGCACTGGCAAAGCAGTCCCTGGGAATTCTTGGATAGTTTTAAGTACCATGAGATGATGGTGGGGCTTCAGCATCTGTTTGAACTGTTAGTCAATTCCTTTTACTGTTCCCCTGCTGGGGGCTGTGATAGGAGGGAATGTTTAACTCCATCAGTGAGAGCAGCTTTCAGATTACAGAAGAGCTGAATCATTTTTGCCAGGACAGCTGCAATCGACTTTGCTTCATTATTTTCTTTGCTTTTTAAGACTAACCTCAGAGTGATCACACAAGTGGTGTGGGCACTAGCACAGTGTGAGGAGCAAAGTGCCAGTGTCCCCTGCATTGTCACCTGCAAGAGGAGATGTCTCATGCAGGCCTTTAATGCTCCAAGTGAGACTTCATCAATGCTGATGTGAGATGTGCTCTCTTATTCTGTCCTTTATCCATCATCTAGCAGCCCTACAACATGCCAAGAGTGTTCTTAGCCTCCAAACAAAATCCACAAGTNCCTTACCATTGTATGATTCTGTGATTCTAAGGGGTTCTTGTAGCCTCCCTTCCAGAGATACAGAGAATCTGGCCTGAAGTGCTTCACCGTCCTCAGTCAAAACAGACATTTGCATGCTGCATGGGGAAATGCATCAGCTCTGCTTTTACCAGCAGAGGTTCCTGCTGCAGTTGTATCAGGACGACTTCGACAGGCAGCTAATGTTTGTTTGTTCTTCCTTTCCAGCCCAGGCCTGTTACAGCTTGTCCCCTCCCCTCGCTGGTATCTCAGCCTGCCTTGCCGCCCCAAGCCCAGCCTCACTTGGATCTGCCCAGGCTAGTGAAGGTGAGTCTGTGATGTTTCGGGCCTCTTGCACTCAATGGTGCATTGAAGCACATCAGGAAAGGCTAAGGTCAGGTATTTCCTTTGGGCTGGGTGCCCAGTAGCTCTGGAGCAAGGGAAGCAGAGACTTTCCAAAGCCCCTTCAGAAAGCAGGGCCAGAGCTTCTTGGGCACGGCAGGGGAAACCTTGCCAAGCGCCCCTGGACCCCCGATCAAACGCATCGGGGCACCCTTTGTGCCAGCAGATGAAACTGCTCCTGTCATGGGGTACCCAAGGCCAAGTTTGGATAGAGTCTAGACACAGCAGTGTATTTATAGCCTTGGCACACGGCCTGGCAGGCAGTGGGGTATAAACAACATTCAAACACGATGCCGTGCAAAGCTATTTATACATCAGAGTGCTGAATGGAGGCTACCACAGCCCCAGGGGCTGCAGCCACAGCTTGCTGCAGATAGGAAGGAGCTGCCCTAGCAGCACGTGTGGGGCCTTTGAGAATGGCACACTCAGGAGCTAAGATCACTCTCTAATGCCATACCTGAGCTCCAGCAAGACGCTGAACTGAGCACATCTCACTGATCATTTTGAACTGCAGGAGGTTTTTCAAGACTAGATTTGATTTTGTCTGTTTCTACAAGCAATGAAGAGAGTGAGGAACAGCTGAATGGCTCAGCTGTTGCCGGAGATGTAGGCAAATCTCCACACACACAAACGTCCATATTCAGCAGGCAACAGTCACCACAAAACTCTGCTGATGCTTTGACACCATCCAGCGGATTGAGTGGCCACAGGGCTAAGAACAGACTAATTCACAACAGCAGCAGCAGACAGCAGCTGTGCCATGTCTTGAATGCAAGAGAATATCAGAGAAGTGAGGCTGCTCAGGCTGTGAGGGAGGAAGGCATTGCTGGATACAGCACCTCTGCAGCTCCTTCAGTTAGCTTTATGTGACACAGATGCAGCCTGCTGTCAAGCAAGGTTTGGGTGACATTGTCCTGAGCTGACACTGTCAGCTACAGATCAAATTGAGTAAACAGAAGAGTTATGGAGTGATTTGTTCCAGAACCTTAACCTGTTTATGGATAAAATGGACCTAGAGGAGGGAGCTCTTGGGCTGAAATGGGATAGAAACACGTTTGAGCTTCAGCCAGCTCTCTGGCTTCCTTGTGGAAGCTGCACCCTTAGACTAGGCTCACAGGATGAATTTGATTCCATCTTGTCCTTGATACAAGAATCAAATGTGGGTTTTATGGTTCATACATCTTTCCTTACTACAGCTCTCTGGTGTGATATTGCAGCATGGCTAAGTCACCTCTGGTGGCTGTGAGTGTCCCAAGCCTCTCTGAAGACGGATGACAGCTTGTGAGACAGGCTGGCTGAGACAGCCAGGCAAAGTGAGGCCATCAGTCAGTGATAACAAGGGTGCAGGAAGGCTCCATGTCAAATCTCCCTTCAGGGAAAGGAGTGTCACATCAGGGCTGGACAGGACTGCTCTTCCCTCTCCTTCCTCCATCCTGCCACAAAGGGCTTTAGGTTACTGTCTCTGGCTGGGGAGAACCGGTTCTGCAGGTGGTGCTGGGGGAGCAGGAGGGGAAGAGGACTCGTGTGGCAATAAATAGCCATCTGTGTCCTTTGTGTGACTTGCATCTCACCAAACAGCTCAACCTTCCACCCGGAAAGAAACTTTTAGAGACGTAATTGACTCTAATAACAGCTTGCAGAAACACAGAACCTTCTCCCGACAGTCCCACGCACCTGGCAAACATCTCTCCTGCAAACAACTGCCTGAGATGTCACTGTCACAGCTAGGCAGGGGTTATCCATGAACTGCCTAACTCTTAGCTCATCCTGGAGGTCAGAGAAAGGTCAAAGAGCCAACCCTTCAGTGTGCTCCCTTCTCCCTAGCAGGTTTTTAAGCAGGCTGTTTTCTTAAGCCAGGAGGTTAGTTCACTGTTTCTCACCATGACCATGGGCTCCCCATTCTGTGCTGCACAACTTTTAGATAATCTGGGGGGCAAACTCCTCCCATTTACAGCTGTGGTTTTGTTTGTCACCTTTGTCAAGGGTTCAGAGCAAGAGGCTGCCTTTGATTAGGTGCAGAGTTTCAGCAACACAGGATTCTCCCCCACTGCAGGAACAAGAAGCTGCCATTTCCCCAAGCTGAGCCCCAGTTGACACTGGTGTGGGTGAAGAGCTCTCAGCTCTCTCTGTCAGCACACACTGGTTTCCACAGCATCTGGTCTTTGGAGGGAAAGGAACAGACAACCACAGTGCAGAGACCTGCAGATCTTAGAAGCTTTGTGTTGGGAGGCCTCACTCACAGTACTCAATGCTGTTAGGATGGCCTCTGCCCTCCCTCATGCCCATCTAGCCTGTGAGGAATGATGTCAGCCCAGCAACTTGAACTGGATTTACACACAGAGAGACGTGGGCAGTGCAGTGAACCACTGCTCATCTTCAGTGGGCCAAAGCCCTCATCTGACAACCATAAGTGCAGCTGAGAGGGGGGAGTGTCAGTGTGGAGGTACTGCATCATCTCAGTCTGTGAGAGGTCACTTAGCTCATTCTCCTGCATGAAGTGGGGGACAACTACATCAGCATCCTTCCTGGCAGCTTGTTCACTGCATCCTCCCAGCTTCAAAGACCTGAAGACTCTCCCTCCTGTTGGAAAAATCCTTGCACCCTTCTAGGGCTACTACTGAGCACATGATCCAAGTGTCTTCTGAACCCCTCCATGCTGCACCACAAGCTACAACCCATCTACTCTTTTACATGTGAAGCTAATAAAGTTTTGTCTTCTTTATGCCAACCTGCTCAGACCATTTCTGGTTTGACTTCCAGCATGACATTAACCAAGGTTTTGTGACTCCACAGGTATGAAAAAAAGGAGAGAAATGTGTGCCAGACAGAGACAGGCAGGGAGAAATGATAAAGAAGTTCCATCTGTCTCATGCCTCCTCCTCCTCTTCCTCCCTTCTCTGTCCTTCTCAGGCAGCTGTAGGGCTTTATTTGGTTTGTGCAGGACTGAGAGGATGCTGCCAGGCCAGCAGGATATATTGTCCATTACGACACAAGGAGTATTATTTAGTCTAGAGCCTCTCAAAGGAGATATCCATTTGCACGTGAAAAATCTCTGGAATTCCATCTGCTCTCCACTGTCCCTGTGTCTCTGCAACCTCCAAAATGCAACTGCTGCTCTCTCCATTCTCTGCTGGCTCTGGCCTTGAGCTGCTCTTTGTTCAGCTGAGCTCTCAGTGAGTTTTTCCCCTGCTCTAGGCATGTTAAGTAGCGAGGCGAAGGTTTTTCCTGTTTCCCCAACAGATGATTTGCCAGTGACTGGTTGAAAGGGAAAGTTTTCAAGCTGCTTTGGAAAGGAGATTTTGTGCTGCTCACCCAGGCCAGTGTCTGCCCTCAGTGGAAGGTGCTGGCACAGCATGGTGCCAGGAGACTGTAAAAACAGCCAGTGACTAGATGGGAATGGGAGAGGAGGCGAATGTTGATCTGCTGCTGGTCTGAGTTATGGAAACACTTTTCCTGTTGGCTTGTTTGGGTTTGCTTGTTTGTGTTTCATTCACTTCTAGGCTCTCTCCCTGTGCTCCACTCCTGCTCTATGTTAATTTCCTACATTGCAAAACTAGCTTAAAATTGCTTAAGAAACAGAAGTGGTCTGCAATACCATAGCAGTTGAACATCCAAGGCTCATAAGTACACTATATCCATGGTGCCCCTGTGAGAAGGGCCAGTGCATCATTCCCAGGTCTGTGCAGAGAGCAAAGGTCACACAGAACATCTGTGAAGGAGAAAGGGCTTGAATCCAGGTCCCTCAAGTTGCAGAGAGAAAATAGCAAAGGAGGGAGCAGGTAGGGAGAAAGACCTCAACAACCAAGACAGATTTGCTCATTGAAACATCTCTGAATGTCAGGTAGCTAAAGCAGCAAACCCAGCATTTGGCTTGTTTTGTGGGGGCACCAGGAAGAGCCCAGGTATTTTGTTCAGAATCCCTGGTTTGCAAACTCTCACCCTCAAAACTTCAGTGTTAGAATCTCCTCTTCACCCATCACACCCAAAGCAGCTCACTGGGTGACTAAGCATAACTCCCTAACGTGCCAAGGCAATGAACTTGCCAGCTTGCAGTGATCAATATCCACTCAATTTTTCATGACAGGGTGGAGCTCAGTGACACCTACAAGTAGAAGGTGATGCAGCTGCATGGATTAGAACCAAGGAAAATTCATGCTAAGGTTTTCTTTTTCATGGCTTTCTCTTCTCACAGCCCTGAGGACAGCTGGAAAGCTTTGTGAATGCTGTAGCTTGCTTCCAGAAGCTCTGTGTCTGAGGGAACCCAGCAGCCTTGCTGAAAGGTGGTTTCTCTGTGGCCCAGCCTGTGCTGTGCCTCCTCCCAGTGCACTGAGGGCACTCTGCAAGCCAGGAGCCAAGCTGCTGAACAGTGGCACAAAGGAAATGATGGCAAAGATGCAGCAGCCTCCTTCCAGGTGTCCATTACACAACCTTTCCAGCCAGGCAGTTGGCCCTGGCCTTTCTCTTTCTCCATGATTTAGGCATCCATTGTCCCAGGCTTTCCCTGGAAACCCCAAGTAATGGACATCTATTCCTATGCTGCTTCTATTTGTCATCAATACCAGATGGAAAGGGCTCCTGGGAAGTTTGACTGTGTCAGATGCATTTTCTCTGACTAGCAAACTGGGCAAGTTCATAAACAGGTGAAGCTGAGAGCACTTGTACTCCTTGTGCAGGCCATGGGTACAGGAACATGATTCACACCTCCTTGGGCATGGGTGAGGCATAATGAAAGAAATCAGGGGAAGAAAGAGACTGCAAGAGGCTCCTGGGCACAGAAGCAGATTTCAGAGACCTCATCCCCTTCTGATCAGGAAAGGAAGTGGGAATGGCATCTTAAAAGAATTAGTGATGCAGCAGCAGTTGTGTAGAGAAAGGATGGGCAGAAGGAAATCTCCCACTTTGATGTGCAGCTGTGGTGCAGTGTCAGTGCTCCCATGCTGGCTAAGGCAGGCTGCCCCTGCAGACAGCTGCAGCACATCTGGGCCTTCTCTCTCTCTAGATCTTCTGTTTCTGAGGAGAGGAGTGGATAGGGTGCCCTAACCCACTGATACCTGGCTTCCTCCTCCACAGCCCTTTCCCATGCAAGCATGAGAGACCTGCAGAGCCCAAGCATGAATGTGTGGGAATGAGAAGTGGCAGGCACCCAGACGAGCTGAGGAAGCAGCTTGTGTTCACTGCTCCCAGTCCCTGCACCCCTTCCTGGTGAGCAGATGAAGCAGTGATCAAACCACGAATCTGCAAGGACTGAGCAGGTTTATCCTCACCCTTCCTCCTGCTCCCTTAGCAGGACAGCAACTGGCTTCAAGGCTGACAAAAGTATCCAGCCCCTTGGTATGGGGAGGTGGCTGGGGGACAGTCCTAGCAGCTGCAACCAGAGCACACTGCCAAGTTCAGCTGCATTTCACAGAGCTCTGCTAAGCTCTACAGCCTCCATTCAGCTGTCTCTGCAGCTGTGCTCAGGTTTCCTATATTCCCACCCAGGAATGTCAGTGACACAAACATCTCTCTGTGGGCTGTACCAAATCCCTTCACCATGCACCGTAATGGTCCACACCTACCTGGAGGACACTAAGCAGTGCACCCCCCTGGGCCATCCCTTGCTGGCACCAATCCTCTAGGAGTGGCCCAGGCTTGCCTAAGATGGTGGGAGGCAGAAGCTGGCTGTGTCCATGCATGCTTTGCCTTCATCTCTTCCCAGAGCCTTCACACCTCCCCAGGCTCCCTGCAGGAGATGTCTATCACTGTGTTCCCTGTCTCGTCACTAAGATTTATCTGCTAATAAGCTTACCAAGATTCCTGGAGTGATGCATTTGCCCAGTGATGTCAGCACCCTTGCCACAGCTTCCAAGGCTTTTTTGAGTCATTCTCTTACTACACAAGCAGAGCTGTTGGGCTGAATAATAACAGCACCTTCCCCTCCCAGTGCAGTGAGCAGTGGAGGGAATGGAGAGGCTCACAGGCACCAGCCTGATCCTGGGAGGGGAAAGCCAGGTGGGTTTGCAGCCACCTCTTAGCCACTCTGGACTGGCTTGACTGGGTTCTTTCCTTCCATGCCTTGATGGAGTTTTAACCTGTAATACCCCATCTTTCCCTGCATGATTAGGTCAAGTGCTCTTTCTGTTTGAGCAGCACTCCATGGCAGTTGTGAGGACTAGAAGCACTCCTCTCTGCTCCTTCACTACCCAAGTGTGCAGAAGTGAGCAGTACTCTGCAAGTCCCTTTAGTACTGGAGCCTAACTGAAGCCACCTCATCAGCACTGGATCACAGTCTGCATCCTTCTCATTTCCTTTTATGCAGCCAGCTTTGGTCACATTCAGAGAGAGCTCTATAATATATTAAACACAGAACTTATTTGTTGAAGGGACATTAATTTCTTAACATGTCCCTCGAATTAATAGTAGACTACAGAAATAAAAGTGACAAAATTAAAAACAAGTAGGGGGGGGTGGTGGTGGAAAGGAAATAATCTCAACTCAAGAATTTCCATGACTCAAAATGTAACAAAATCTGAGCTGTACTGGGTGTTGATTCTCACCGCATTTCACAGCAGCTCTGCCAGGTAACAGATTTCTCTTCTCTGTCTGCTACAGCTGGCAGCTGGGTGAGGGAAGACTCTGCATGAACTGTCACCATCAGCAGATTTGTCACACACAGAACATTGGCTCCAGAGTGCCACAAGTTAGCAAGCTGCTCATCTTTCTCAGGGAGTCATCAGGAACATTAGTGTGTTAAACTACACACCTTGCCCTGGCCTTCCTTTAGAAGGTTGCTGCTTCACCACCTCAGAAGCCAGATTTATCATCTCCAGTGGATTCCAGCAACTCCAATCTTTTCCTGTGGCCTTTTATACAACTTCACTACCTCAAAGGGATGCTGATGCCTGTAGGTGTGAACAGCTCACAGGAAAGCAGCACCTATATGGATGTGCAGCAGTTTTCAGCTCTGTCAGTACATTGCTTTGTTTCACAGCCAAGGTCCAAGCCAACCTCATGAAATTCAACAAGGCCAAGTGCAAGGTCCTGCAGCTGGGTAGGCACAATGCCAAGCACAGCTCCAGGCTGGGTGGGGAATGGCTGAGAGCAGCCCTGAGGAACAGGCCCTGGGGGTCTGGGGTGCTGAAAAGCTCAAGATGAGGCTGCAGTGTGAGTGCAGCCCAGACAGCAACTGTGTGCTGGGCTGCAGCAAGAGCAGTGTGGGCAGCAGGGCAAGGGAGGGGATTGTGCCCCTTTGCTCTGCTCTCCTCAGACCCCAGCTGCAGTCCTGGGTGCAGTTCTGGAGCCCCCAGCACAGGAAGGACATGGAAGTGTTGGAGCCAGTCCAGAGGAGGCCACCAAGATGCTGAGAGGGCTGCAGCAGCTCTGCTGTGAGGACAGGCTGAGAGAGTTGGGGCTCTGCAGCCTGGAGAAGAGAAGGCTTCCAGGAGACCTTGGAGTGGCCTTGCAGGATCTGAAGGGGGCTCCAGGAAGGCTGGGGAGGGACTATTGACAAGGTCTGGGAATGGCAGGACAAGGGGAATGGGTTTGAAGTGGCAGAGGGGAGATTGAAAGTGGATGTTAGGAGGAAGTTGTTTGCAGTGAGGGTGGTGAGACACTGGCACAGGTTGCCCAGGGAGGTTGTGGCTGCTCCCTCCCTGGAGGTGTTCAAGGCCAGGTTGGAGGAGGCCTTGAGTGACCTGTGCTAGTGGGAGGTGTCCCTGCCTATGGCAGGGGGTTGGAACTGGATGATCCTTGAGGTCCCTTCCAACCTTACCATTCTATGACTCCCAAGATTTGTACTGACTCCAGTGGCCTGATGGCTGGAGGAGTAACTCAGGAACGAGGAGGCACCTTGTGTTTACAGTATGTAAGACTGATATGTAATGCAGCACAGCTTCAGCAGCACAAGGAGATTGCTAAGCTTATTTTTAGGGTTGGGAAGGAAGGAAGGAAGGGAATGATACAAACAAACTAGATCCAGCACACTTTCTATTGTTAAAGACTCCTAAGAAATGCATGCATGAGCACACAAGAAAGAGCTCATTCTGCTGTACACAACATTTTCATAGAATGGTAAGGTTGGAAGGGACCTCAAAGCTCATCTAGTTCCAACCCCCTGCAC